>JAECUM010039516.1:0-26393 GCA_016617855.1 Megalonaias nervosa
AAATTTGTTTCAACAAAGTAAAGCCCATCGTACCATCAGTCTCAATGCTCATTACGTGGTGTTGTTTAAAAGCCCTAGAGATAAATCGCAATTACAAGTCTTAGCCAAACAGTTAGGAACGCCTTGGCTGACAAATGCGTACGACGATGCTACTCAAACCCCACACCCTTATTTACTCGTGGATTTAAAACCCGCCACTCCCGATTATTTGCGATTTCGTACCCATCTGTTTCACTACTGGTGCCAAGACGGAGGGCCTGTCGTGTACACGTCCCCTTCGTCGACTTAATCACAATCACCAAAAAAAATCTATAAAAACCTCGGTCACTTTGACTCTGTCTCACACATCGTCAACATGACGTCCCTTCAGTCTCATCTTCCCATTAAATTGATTCGTGCCTTGTACGGTATCAGTCGCGGAAAAATCCACAAATACGTGCTGGTGTCTTAGAAGCTAGTCTCAAAGAAGTCTTACGATGGTTTACGGTGACAGCACGTCAATTACTGCAAGGCATCATTCAGATTCCACATCAAACCAAACGTTTTGAGAGAAACAAAGTCGCCTTGACGCAACTAGCCGATCCTCGCATCGACACTCAAACCAAAAAGCAAATCATTTTGAAACCTGGAGGTAGTGGTTCTCTAGGAGGTGTCATCATTCGTTCCCTCTTAAAATGGGATCCTAATGCTCCCAAAGTCGTCCCCAAGAAAAAGCCACGCCCAAACGTACCCAGAAGAAAAAGAAAAAGAGCAACGGTGTCAAGACCAGGTCACAGCCTCAGAAAAAGAGAAAGAAAAGTCCACAGAAAACAGCTTCAACTCGCAAGAGAGTGTCTTCAAAAACTTCTCCTCCAGCGGTGACACCCTCTTTCTCTTTAGCGGCTGTGGCCGCTGCTCACAAAGTACCTGCCCCCAAAATCAAAGTCCAAGAGAGAACGGGTGTGTTACAGAGTTTACTGGATTTGTCCAAGCAAGAACTGTCCCGATTTAGTCCGTTGCGAACTCCTCCACGACGTGTGTTGCCTGTCATCAAGTTGATACGACGTAAAGACAATCAGTGGCGACGCATTCCAGTATAAAATGAGACCCGAGGCAAACAATACGGATCAGTGTTTTTGTGCTGCTGCACGCCCAAAGATGTCCCCTCCAAGAAGTGTTCACCGTTACCATTGTCGTTCTTCTTCGGTCCAAAAAGGAAAAGGAAAACGAAAAAGACAGTCACGTCATCCTAAGAAACGCTTAGCCAAACATCGGCTACACTTTCTGAAAAGACACACTCGTCCAAAGAAAAGGAGAAGCCACCAAAAGGGAGTTTCTTTGGCCCTTTCCTTGAATTCGATAAGATGGCCGATAAATTTGTCACAAGGGTAAAGAACAGGCTCCAAAAAAAAAACATAAGATAAAAGGCGCATGTCGAGCCATGGATGTCAGTGTATGTTGTACACCAAAAGATGTCACCTCATCGTCGTTCTCCTGCCCAGAAAGGAAAAAGAAAAAGAATTGGTTGGATTAAAAAGATGATGGCTACTCCTTTTTCCTCAGAAGAGAAAACGGAAGCCAAGACAGAAGTGAAATAAGAACTGATTACCCCTGTTCAAACACTGTCCTCCTCCTCAACACCTATTGTTCGTCGGACACGCAAAGCATTACAAACCAAGAAAATACCACAGAAAGACAAGAGTAGCATCAGTGAAGATTGGATCACTTATTAAAACATGGAGAAGGTGTTAGCCAGCATTTACTACGATCCATCCCATCCCGCAGGTTACGAAGGAGTTCAGAAATTGTATCGTGCTGCCAAAACTCGACTGAAAAGTATCCGTTTACCTCATGTGCAACGCTGGTTACAAGAGCATGCCACGTACACCTTACACAAGCCCATTCGACGAAAATTTTCCAGAAGTCGCACGCAAGTGGAGGGTATCGATCACCAATGGCAAGCCGATTTAGCCGATGTCTCTCATTTAGCCACCTACAATCGTGGTTACAAATATTTGTTTTGTGTCATCGACGTCTTTTCCAAATTTGCTTGGGTCGTACCATTGACTTCCAAATCGAGCACTGAGTTAGTGTGAGCCCTGCAACTGGTGTTAAAACAAAGCGGGCGTCACCCTCTTCGATGGCAAACTGACAAAGGCACCGAATTTCTAAACCAAGCCTTCCAAAAAGAATTGAAGAAACGTGACATTCATTTTTTCACCACCGAGAATCCCATAACCAAAGCCAGCATCGTGGAACGTTTTCAACGCACCTTGAAAGAACGCATGTGGAAATATTTTACGCATCAACACACTCTCAAGTACATCGACGCCTTGCCACATCTCGTCCAATCGTACAATCAATCTTACCATCGGAGCATAGGGCGTGCCCCCCAAGAAGTGACTCTCGACAACGAAGTGACCGTCTTCGAGCGCCTGTTTGGTACGTCCCTAACAGTGCCTGTCCCCAAGAAAGGTGGAGTGTTGGCATCAGGAGATTGGATACGCATTGGCAAAACCAAACGCATTTTTGACAAAGGTTACTTACCCAATTGGACCACCGAATTGTTTCGTGTCATAGAACGTGTGCGTGGCCGTCATCCTCCCGTCTATAAATTAGAAGACATGAACGGAGAAGTGTTAAAAGGAACGTTTTACTTGCCCGAGTTACAACGTGTGACCAAAAATGAAGATGACGTGTACGAGATCGAAAGCATTCTCGATCGAAGAACCCGAAAAGTAGGAAAGAAACGTGTCAAAGAAGTCAAAGTACGTTGGAAACGATATCCTCCCAGTTTTGACTCTTAGATGGACGCTTCGCAACTCACTGACTATAAAAAGAAGCGACCATCATGCCCTTCAACACAGCCTCAGTTACTACAGTGACCACTCCGTCGCCCAGTTCTTCTCTGCAAGATCTAGAAAAGCAACCCTTGTGGGTGTGGTGTGGAGAACGTGTGCCTAAAACGCAAATCGTCTTTTTCTGCCAAATCTTTGTGGTGTATTGTGTCATCGGTGCTGCCATTGCCAATTTGAGTTTGCAACAAGGAGACAAACAATTGTGGACTATTTTACTGAGCAGTTGCATTGGTTACCTTCTTCCCAATCCGTCTCTGAAATATTCCTCAAACGGAAACAACAACAACAACGGTGGCCTTGCGTCCAACGTTAGTCACCAATCCAATCACAACAATCCTCTTTTAGACACTCCTCTGACTTCCAGTGACTCCTCGGACACTAGAACTCTGGAATTATGAACAACCAATTTTACTTAACGTTACCCAGTGACAGTTCCATGGATGTGTTTCCCAATAACACTTTGTGCTGTTACACGGCCAGATTACCTCAAGCCATCCAATTGGATCACGAAGCCCATTGGGAAGTGGCTTTGTTGAAAATGATTCACCCTACACAAATCAAAAAGATCGTCGAAAATCAAAACACTTTTATGGTAGAAGTTCATGACGAACAAGTGCAACAAGCCTTGGATGAACGTAGCAGTATAGCTGACTCTATGAAATCACAAGACCCCAAAACTAAATGATCCACTTATCTGTTGAAAATTCCTGCGGGCTATTATTTTAGTGGTCAACATTTGGTGAACACTATGGCTGACAGGTTCAATTTCATGTTTCGTAAAGTCTTGGAGAAAACCAGAACAATTGTCATGATCGATTACCACAAAATATCTCGTCGCCTACTCATCAAATTTTCTGAGGACAAAGTATTGGCCATTACACTTTGTCCTGAATTGTATGACATTTTGGGTGGAGACTCCAAGTTCATCAAAATTGCAAACGAAATACCAGCCGTGACCAGTAACTCAGATTTTGGGAGATATTTTAGATTCCCTGTAGAAATGAACCAAGGACTGAATTTGATGTTTGTATACTCCGATGTGGTGGAGTACAACGTGGTGGGACACACCTCCGTACCGTTACTGCGTGTCATTCCTTTCAAAGTGGATTCTGCCACGGCTGCTGACGAGGAAGGTGGAAACACCTATCACGTTCACCGCGAATTTGTACATCCTCACTATTTGCCCGTCAGTAAGTCTTATTTCGACACTGTCAACATTACTATAAAAGGAGATCTGGGACAAAATATTCCATTCACCAAAGGGAAAGTCACAGTGAAACTCCATTTTCGAAAACGATTACTCTAACTTTTTGTCAGTCATGTATCCTGTGTACCAAGGAGTCGCTCGACAGCGAGGACATAGTTTAGGTGATATGCTCAAATCGGCCTTTTGTACAGTGGTTCCCATTTTGAAACCGATGGTGACACGGGGATTGTACGCCTTAAAAGATGCCGCGTTGACGCAAGGTAAAGAATTTCTCCAAAATGTCATCATTGACAAACTGAACCCCAAAGAAGCTTTCTTGAGAGCAGGCAAAAATGTTTTGCTTCAAACGGGCAAAGACCTTTTGGGTCGGCGAGAAACTCCTATAAATGCCCTGGGTAATGCCGAGTCAGGCATTCCTGCTTCTCTGACACCACAGCAAGGACAAGGCAGAAAAAGACGACGGAAACACCCGATTCAGAGGACTTCACACCCCTAGAGCTAGAAAGTCTAAGAAAAGAAAAACTATCCGAGAGTTAGACGTTTTTGATTATTATAAAAAAGAAAATGATGCACCGAGAGTCTTGTGCTTGTTCCAAGTCGGAACTGGATCTGTTTGCCATGCCACCCACCATGATGACGATGCAAGAATCCCAATGGGTCGAATTTCATCCCATCTCCTCTTTGACGGATTCAGCTCCCATCGAGTTTGAAATCAAAGGACAGCGGAAGATTATCTCGATCTGAATAGCAGTTACTTGTACTTGAAACTGAAAGTGATCAAAACCGACAACACCAATCCGGGAGCCGATGCCAGAGTAGCTCCCGTCAACAATTTCATGCATTCCTTGTTCAGTGAAGTGGATTTGTACTTGAATAACAAACTGGTCAGCAGTAGCATGGATACTTACCCTTACCGAGCGTACCTAGAAAATCTCTTGACGTACGGAAAAGAGGCCAAGAACACTCATCTGGATACTTGCGTGGTATGGAAACCTGACACCGCAGGTGAAGACACGTTTAACGACACAGCCCTGACAGCCGATGACAATCCTCACAATGTGGGTTTTAACAACCGTCGAAGGAAAATCCTGCAAGGTCGTAGTTTAGAACTGATGGATCGTTTGCATTTGCACATGTGGTTGCAAGACAAGTATTTGCTGAACGGAGTGGATATTCGCCTGAGACTCAATCGCAGCAGTGTCGCTTTCCATTTGATGGCTCATGCCAACGAGTACAAAACCATTATCCAAGAAGCCAGACTTTACGTGCGACGTGTAGAAGTGTTACCTAAAGCGGGAAACGACATCAGTCAAACATTGAGCAGATCGACCGCCAAATATCCGATACGACGTGTAGAAGTGAAAACATTCACCATTGCTGCTGGACTCCGATCCAAGATCGAAGATCATCTGTTCCAAGGACAGTTACCCAAACGTTTAATCGTTGGCATCGTCAGTAATGCAGCCCTCAACGGAGCCCACGATCAAAATCCTTTCCAATTTAAGCACTACAGAGTGTCCAAGATCGAAGTCAGTCGCGATGGCAAGACTTTGTGTACCAGACCCTTCGAACCTAACTTTGCCCAGAAGAATTACTTTAGATTTTACTTGTCCCTGTACGAAGCTAAGTGGCAACTAGGAACCAACGCCAGTCACGGTATTTCGTACGAAGATTATGTCGGAGGTTACACTTTATGGGCCTTTGATTTCACTCCAGACCAAGGCAGCGACGAGGGACATTTCCACCCTGTAAAATCCGGTCAACTGCGTGTGGAACTTCAGTTTGCAGAAGCTCTCACTGAGACAGTCAACGTCATCCTGTATGCTGAATTCGATAATACCATAGAAATCAACAGTTTGAGAGAAGTCATTCTAGACTATTAGACACAATCGAAGACTCCTATCCCTCTTTAAACAGTAGAGAATCTTTGGATATGGAATGGGAGGATAGCGTGAAAGCAGAACCCCAAGACCAAGACAAAGAGGACGAGGTAGTCAAGTCCAGATGGCCAGAACAAGAACAACATTTAGTGTCCTGTTTTGCTAAACACCTAGCGGATACAATTACGGAATTGAGTAAGAGAGATTGTTATGGATGTCAAAACGATCATCCCAGTCAAATTCAACACGATAAATGTCTGGGAATGAGTCAAGAAGAAAAATTGGACGAGTATCTGGACGAAGCTTGGAGTCTCATCTCAGAAGAAGCAGTGTTGCATGAGTGGTATAAAGGCTTGCGTGATCTTTCCTGCCCTCCATTGACTACTCTAGAGATCTATCGCATCGAAGCTCTCTTAGCCCAGAGTGCGGAGACAAGGCGAAGAAACGGCTACTTGACAGATCGTTTCAAACAAAAAGTCAGAATTGAATTGATGACTTATCATTACCTGTGAAAAAAAAAACAACACAACATAAAATGGATACCTGGGAACTTTTTTACCTTTTGAACAATAGTTCGTATACTGCTTCTTGGAATCCTGTCGTGTGCGCTAAAGATGAACTACCTCATCGCAAACCTCAAGACCATCAAGCTTATGTCATCAACACGGACGAAAGCCATCTTCCAGGAACTCACTGGGTTGCCGTCTACTTCCCTCAAGAGAACTGTGTGGAATATTTTGATTTGTATGGATTACCCCCTTTGGAAGACGATACCATTGACTTTATGAGAAGAAATGCCCAGACGACACGATACAATAATGTGAAATTACAAGGCACAGATTCCATGGTGTGTGGACAATATTGTGTGTATTTTCTTCATCAACGCAGTCTTGGATATCCTTTAGAACATTTAGTGACTTATTTTGATCGTCACTCTTCTAGAAACGATGAGAAAGTACATCGATGGTTTTGTGACCATTATAGTTATCTTTGCATCAGTGGAAATCTCACATGATTTCACAACGTTGTCAACCTTGTCAAAAATAATTTGTTTGATGTTATTGTTACTTGTTACTTCTTGGTTGAATAAAGAATGTTGTGTTTTGAAAAAAATGTGTCTGTGGTTTGTTTTCAAAAAACACTGTGAATATATGCTCTTTGACTTCTTTCTATCCCTTACCATGACATGAGCTATCATACCGTTCCGACACTAAAAGCGAGTAGGGATGTTTTCTGTCGCGTCCGCGTTTGAACCATATAAAGCGGGTTGGTCTACAGTCTGGTCATCCATGGTTGACTCGTCTACGTATGAACATACCTTCCAGACTAGCCCAGCTGAACGAAGCTTACGTCAGTTTATATTGTGTCAGGCTAAACCTGATACCGAAGCCTGAAGAGATAGAGAATGTCAGGATGTTATCCATAGCCCAAGACCTAATAGAAGAGGTCTTCAGAGAGGAAATTAAGAAAGAACAAGAAGAATGGACTGAGAAGTACAGACTTCAGAAGAAGCAGAGAGAAGAACAACAGCAGCAACAGCAGCAGCAGCAGGAGCAAGAACCAGACAGAGGTTTTGTGGACTGCCGTGTGGACACCAAAGAATTCTCTTTCTCTTTCCACAGAAGCAGACCGTATCGTATAGGAAAGCCTGCCACCAGACGGGGACGCAATCTTGGACAGTAAAAAAGATTGCCATCACTCCCGTTAACAAAAAAACAGCTCTTTTCAGGGCTACCCAATACTCTCGAAAAGACATATTAATTCAATTTGCCAAAACTTTTAAAATTTAAAAAAAAATAAATAGATGTGTGTTTATAAGCACTTCGTTTCTTTTGTTAGTAAAAAAAATCCACCCTTTGTTTTCTCTGTCTTATCCAATCGTGCCTGTCTGTGTTTGTAAGTAAAAAAGTGAAAAGGTCAACGTGAGTGCTTCTTTTAGGTCCGCGCGTTTGATGTGATGGTAAATTTGGGTGTCAAGGGATGTTTACCTTCACGTCCGTGCTCCAGGAATATAAAGCGGCACAATTGTCAGTCTGGCTACCATTGTTGACTAGTCAACATTAAAAATGAGCAGCAGATTAGGAAAATTGTTGGAGCTCCAAATGCACCTGGAGTATGGCAGGCGTCTTTTAGACGAACTGACTAGGGAGGCCATAGAGGAGAAAGACAGGATAGAAGAGGAGGAGAAGAAAAAGAAAGAAAAGGAGGAAAGGATCCTGCCTCACCTCTTCATGAGACCTCAGTGTGAGGTGAAACCTGAGGTGAGGACGCCTCCACAACCAGTACGACCACCTCAACCACAGCCACAACCACAGCCGCAGCCACAACTACTACCAGCACTACAACGACCGAGAGACGCTGTCCCTCAAATTGAAAATTGGGAGGAGGAGTTGGAGAAACAGCGACTAGAGTGGGAGCCGCAGAGACCTCACCATCCCCGGGTCTGGCATAGGAGAAGACAGAGAGAACAAGTCTTCACTATCCCAGAGACTGAAAACTGGAATGATGAGGCCACTCAAGCTCCCTCTGCACTCCCAACCACACGCATTAATTGGGAGAATGACTGGAGCAGGCGTTGCGTGTGTGGTGCCAGGCCAGGAAGGTGTCACCATTAGCTAGGTGTATTTGGAGTTCTAAAAAAAACAGCCCTTCTCAGGGCTAGCCAGATCTCTAGAAAAGAGAGACAATTCAATTTGCCAATTCTTGTGAATGTAGAGTAGTGTGACTATAAACACTCACTCCTTTACTGATGTGTGTGTGTGTGTGTGTGTGTGTGTGTGTGTGTGTGTGTGTGTGTGTGTGTGTGTGTGTGTGTGTGTGTGTGTGTGTGTGTGTGTGTTTGCATGCGCGTTCGTTGGTGTGGATAGTATATAGGTGTGTGTTTTATGCTTCCTCGTTCGTTGGTGAGGATAGTAAATTTGTTTGTTTTATGCTTGCTCGTTCGTTAGTGAGGATAGTAAATTTGTGTTTTATGCTTGCTCGTTCGTTGGTGTGGATAGTATAAAGGTGTGTGTTTTATGCTTGCTCGTTCGTTGGTGAGGATAGTAGATAGGTGTGTGTTTTATGCTTGCTCGTTCGTTGGTGAGGATAGTAGATAGGTGTGTGTTTTATGCTTGCTCGTTCGTTGGTGAGGATAGTAGATAGGTGTGTTTTTTTCTTCTCTTCCTTCGTTGGTGAGGATAGTATATTTGTGTGTTTTATGCTTGCTCGTTCATTGATGTGGATAGTAGATAAGTGTGTGTTTTATGCTTGCTCGTTCGATGGTGAGGATAGTATATTTGTGTGTTTTATGCTTGCTGGTTCGTTGGTGAGGATAGTATATCGTATGTGAAGTGAGTGTAAGGGATGTTTTCGTTCACGTCCGTGCTCCACGAATATAAATCAGAGCGTTCGTCATTCGCGCCATTCTACACAGAACATAAAAATGACTGGCAACATGGACTTGTTCAACAGATTGAAAGATAGTTGGTACTGGATGATGGATGGAGCCTACGTGCTGGAAAGGCTTGAAAAGGAATGGAGGTTCCCAGGTAGCCTAGACTTGGTGAACAGTCTGAAAGCAGCTAATTATGAATTACAATGGATGATAGAAGAGGAAGTGGAGAAGGTGAGAGGCTTCATCCATCCTAAATATGTAAGAGTGGGAACCTTGAAGCAGGTTCTTGATATTGTTATCAAAGTTAGATGTTTTTTGGAAGATATATTCCATTTAACCGAGTGGCCTTTTGTCAAAAAAGCTTAGACAATTTAAAGAAAGGCGAAGACATCATGATAAAAGTAATGGAAGAAGAAGTGAGGAAAATAAAAGAGACCTGGACTAAAGAAAGAAAGGACAAAGAAAACATCAAGAGAAAGGAAGAGTTTGAGAGACTAAACAGGAACTGGATGAAGGTACAGGAAAAGTTTAGAGCTCTGGGACATCCTGACTGGATTCCTGACAAAGAAAAGAAGAAGAAGAAAGGAATTATTGAAAAAGTGAGAACATGGTGGAAGAAGTGGAGACAATAGAAGAAGAAGACAAAGGCCCTTTTTAGGGCCACTTCATATGCCTCGAAAAGATATTAATTCTTTCTTGCCTAAACAAAAAAATTAAAACCCTTACTCTACTAAAACACGAACGCGACTGATTCGTGTTTGTCTATAGCAATGACACAAGTGGCCTTACGTCACAGTACTACCTTGCTACATTGTTGCCAATGACCAGTACTGTGACGTCACCCTACGTGTTCCATTCCTCTTGGCGCTATACAGGCCCAGCGTGTGCTAATACAAAATTCCCATTGAGGGCCATAGTGACCCAGGCTGATTTTTTGGGTCTATAAATCGGAGGGCCATAGTGCCCCAGGCTGATTTTCCTTCTTTGGCATGATGAGGGCCCTTGTACCCCTATTCACTACTCACATGTCGTACACAAGTGTTCACCTGATATGACATTTCCTACACGTGTTAGTTAAAGCAAAAGCACGGCGAGTGACATATTGTATTTTATCACATAGTCGGTACACTTTGCCTGTAGTGAGTGCAGTTTAATATTTTTGATAATATAACATGTGAACATATCACTTTATGTGATTCTGATTGGTCCAAATAAACCCATGAAATTACTGTGCAGTATTCTCATTACTGATTGATTGCGATCGTGGGAAAACTTTTTCAACCCCGCCTTCTGGAATATTTTGTTTTGAATAAACATTTTGGCGGCCATTTTTCAACTCGACTCGCGAAAGGAAATTGGGGAAAAATTATCTCGGCTGTCTGAATATGGACAAGTTACCCCCATAGGAGTTTGCTATGTCATGAATAACAATTTCATCATAAGAAAAATGGCGTAAAACTACAAGACAAGAACAACAATAAGAAGTAAAACTAAGGGTATTGCTCATTTGATAGCAGGTGACGGGGTGGTGGGAGGGTGGCGGTATATCTGTAACATAGATATAGAATCCACCCTATATACAAGCGTGGTTTGAATGCTAACTGACAGAAGTAAATAAACTCACCTCTGTTCACAGAAAAATGTGCACATAAATGGGTCTCCCAACAGATAGAACTTTTTCCGACCACAGCATATAGTATATATGGGATGCAAATCCGAACTCTAAAAGAAATTTGTTTGTCTTCTCTACAGTCTATTGTTCCAAATCAAATACTGCAAATATCCGGTCACAAATGCATTACAGTAAATATGGGAATTTCTTCATCCAGTAATCCTATTTCACATGAAAATAGCAACAATTTAATGTTTAGTTCTGAAAGTGACATTTTAGGGTAAGCATGTACTCTTCTATTTATGTAGACCTACTGTGTACCGTATCAAACAATGTGGCAGCACATCGCATTGATCATTCTGTTTTGAAAATTGATTTTGTCGTTATAAAATGTTCTGTTCTCGCCAAGGCTCGCAAAAGCTGGACATTATTCAACTTGTTTCATCAATTCAATATTAAATCATTACCCATTTGAGATCCTCTGTATGTCACAGTATTGTCGATTTCTAATCAAACACGGGCCTGAGATGTTGTTTATAACAGATCGTGTAAGGACTTAACGTCATTTATAATATCGCTTTGTTAAGTATTGTATTGCACTAGAACAAACAGTTTGTTTCACTTGACGTCATGATGCAAATAAAGGTGAACTAATTCATACATGTGACTATGTTTAATTGAATTTTTTAACAACCCAATAAAGAGATAAAAACATACGTCACCTCTTTAACGAAGATGTTTTTGCCCAAGTGAAAGATGGTCTATGGTCAATGGAACCACCATTCACGTGAACAGCTCACTGTGATGCGTATATCAACGCATATATCAACACATCTCATTATCGTAATGCATATTTACATACGCACATTTTGTTTTCTTGGGCTAGAAGCAGATGGGCCTCTCATGATCAAATGTATTATCCTCGTTAAAAAAGGTAATCCTTGTCTGTAATTAATATTAGTAATAGTGGTGTAAGTTGCATTACTATTAATAGAATCTTTATTTCAACAAGAAACACGGAAAAGACCCACCTAAGTAATATATCAACAAACTTTATTCCTTATACATACTTCTCACATCGACGTCGAGTTGAGAGGTGAACTATGACCCAATGTTTGTTACACAGCACACCCTTTTTATTATTTAGATTTACGTCACGTACGTAGCAACATGCACAGTTTATTTTAGGCCAGGTTGGCCTGGGCGGGCATTGAACCCGTTAACCTTGGATTACGGGTCTGACGCACCACAAACAAATCTAAGGCCGCTCCGGTAAATAATAAAAAAACATGACAAATTTATGGCATACTAAAGTACGTGTTATGTAATTTTATTCGTTATGGTCTCTACAAACAAATACCTTTCGGATCACCCCACATACATGGATTTAGCTTTCTTCTCTTCCGGGTCTTAAACTGCCATTTTAAACTTTGTATGATGTTATGTATATTTAATTTAATTATTTGTTTGTTTGTTAGTTTAATTTTTTTTTTAAATTTCCATTACATGTTATTGTAATGTAACTTTATTTACTGGATTTAACATTGTCCAGAAATTTAGTTCAGTTCTATTCGACCTAACTTGTTTATTTTACTGATAAACAACCAGTAATAGAAACACTGTATCCAGTTTCTGACCTTGATTCAGAACCAGTGACAGTTGTGGCAAACAACTTTTATTTAGTTATTTATTTTTATTCTTTCTCATAGTAAGAATTGTTATGTTGAGTCAGGGCCATACCTGGAGTACGTGATAGGAAACATGTATTTATTGTTACAAACTTCTAGAAGGTTGACCCTCATCCGGAAATCTGTTTTGTGTCTTAAATTAGTGTATAACTGTTGTCTTGATGGAAGATAGTTCAGTCGGACTACAAACATATGTTGTGACGAGTTTGAGTTGAATTTTATTTTACTGAATTTCAAGTGATTATTTTCCCTGGAAATGCAAGTGCTCCTACAAAATTCTTGCATAAAGACATTCATTGAAATTTATTCGGAATTCAAAACTGGAATATTATTTTCTGTGATTCAACAAAGAACTTTTGACACAACAGCACTTCGCAGATTACAACAGACGTCATCGCCTTCCATTTTTGAATTTCATCGGGACTCGAACTCAGATTCATTTAAGACCTTTTAATAATAGGACTTCTATTTTTTTAATTCTTGGATTAATTTTGGTTTTGATTCGTAAAACCGTAAGTTCTTTTTCTCATTTTAACTTTGATTTTCTAGGGAAATAAATTATTTGTTAAATTTTACAAAGCTTGTTGTCTTCATTCTTTTCTGTTACGTTTTGTAAGAGCCTAGACACGTAGCAATGAGTAATGATGGGTAAATCAAGCCTGTTATCAAGTATAGTCTAACCATATATCAGTTTTAGGGTTTGAGGGATTTTAATGCAAATTCAAGAGAATCTTTGGTGAAATCAGTGGCGCCACTGGGGGAGGGGGTGCGTGTGGTGCGGACCGCAGCGGGTGACACCATCAGAGGGGGTGACACCAAAATGACTGTCTATAAAATTCTTAAATTTTTATGCAGGAAGGAGGTCCATGGGGGTGACACCATGAGTTACCGCACATGAATGTCTATAAAATGTTTGAATTTTTGTGTAGGAAGGGCATCCATGGGGGTGATACCATGAGTTACCGCACATGAATGTCTATAAAAGTTTTGAATTTTTGTGTAGGAAGGAGGTCCATGGGTGGTGACACCATGAGTTACCGCACTGGGTTACATCAACCCTAGTGGCGCCACTGGGTGAAATGAGTTACTCTAGTTGTGTTCTGGGTATTTTGTTTCAAATTAGGACTGCTTGTGTTCGGGGTTCAAACGTTTGATACACATTTATGCGCCCATATACAGTAGTTACCCGAAAGCTTCTCTGTCCTCGGTCTCACGATAGAAAAAGATTTATGACAAAACTAGGGATCAAATAGCCACAATAAATTCACTCGCAACCCATGTATTTACTTACCTGACAAAATACTTGTTTATAATTCCAACAGAAGTGCCTGAGAACCTACTGCGGGACTGAACACTCACACGGTGTTTTGAATCAGTGTACTAAGATCAAAGTCTTTATTTTCACAAAGCATTACCATGACACGCAACATGTTTACAAGAAGAAGAGGAAGCGGCAGAGTCAAATTGCAGAGTATATATATATATATATATATATATATATATATATATATATATATATATATGCAATAAACTGACAACGAACAGTGCAAAACTAGTACCTAACTAAGCTGAGCGCTTTCGACTCTTAATGGGTCTTTATCAAAGGCATATACAAAACATAGACAAGACAAACAAATAAAACAGAAAAACCGTAGTGTTTGCAAAACTTTACATGGCTGTTTCTACAGGAACTAAACGTCCAAATGTATTATGTTTCAACTAGTTTATACCAACTTGTTGCGGATACTGGAAATTATTTGCATTAACCTAGAAAACGATGAGCCATAGTGACATCTGGTATTTTGTGTACATTTATGTAAATTACATCCCGGATATTTCATTGTTAAAGTAGTAATTGTAGTCTATTAAGCAAATATAGAGAATTTTTCAAAAGTAAGACGTGTCGGCTGCAATAGATAGTTTTATTTGTGCATGGCTGTCTTATTCTAGTCTTCTTGGTTTAAATCGCTTGATTTCAATGTTCTAAGGCGGCATATCCAGTAAGATTCCCTTTCTTTCCTGGTTTCGGAACTCCAGTTGGGGTAATTAGTAATTGCAATAAGTGTTATATCACTGAAAGTGTGGCCAGAGGAGGGGAGAAGTGTTCTGCGACCGGGCTTCTGTACAGCTTCTTTGTCATCCAATCAGGTCTATGAAGGTTGATCCTTTTGTGTTGTTTTTCAGTTTCTCCAACATACTGAAGGCTACACATCTTACATGTGATGAGATAATTACATTCTCAGTTTTGCACGTTTTGTTTGGACCATATATGTTTAGTTTTTCTCTAGTCACTGTGCTAGAAAATGTCCTGGTCTCTATCATATGTCGACAGGTTTTGTATCTTTTATCGCCACAGGAGCCAGATTGACCAGGGTGGCTTGACTAGTGATTGGCGTTAGCTTCTCCCTAACTAGGATGTCCTTGAGGTTTTTTGGTCTCCGGTAAGCTACTACAGTTTCATTCGGAAGGATTGACTTTAGTGCGTCTGACGATTCCACGATGGGCCAGTGTTTTGCGATGATTTTGCCTACTTTGGGGTTGTCTGGACGGTAGGTCAGGATAAATGGTATCCTATCAGCCTTTTCCTTCTCTCGATATTTTAGTAGATCATCGCGGTTTGTTTGTTTAGCCCTTTGGGTTGCCTCCGCAATCAGGTCTTTGTCGTAGCCTCGGTAAATTAAATGTTTAGATAGCTCCTCAGACCTTTTTTGGAATGTTTCATCGTCGGAGCAAACCCTGCGTATCCTCAATGCCTGGCTATATGGAATGTTCCTAATGCAGTGTTTTGGATGACAGCTGGTTGGGAGGAGATACTGGTGTTTGTCGGTTGGTTTCGAGTAGATGTCAGTATGGAGTTTGTTTTCTACCAGTCTGGTTGTTGTGTCTTGGAAGATGTAGTTTGAGTTTGAGATTTCTGCCGTGAATTTTATTGAAGGAAGGAAAATGTTTGCCTTTGATATGAACTCGTCCAGACATTCTCTTCCATGTTGCCACTTCATTTCTATATCATCGATAAAGCGTACCCACTGGTATGGTGTAAGTTCAACCGATGCTAAAAGTTGACCCTCCAGTTTTCCCATAAAAATATTAGCATACGAAGGGGCCATTGTTTGTACCCATTGCGGTTCCATTGATTTGGAGGTAGTTTTCTTCATTAAATTCAAAGTTATTGAGTTTTAGGACAAGCTCCAGGAGTTGGAGTAGGAAGTATGGGGGTGGATTGTCTACAGTTCTTGTTTTCCATGCTTCTCTATGTATCCCTTCGTTGTGCGGTATGTTAGTATAAAAAGATGTGATGTCTAAGGAAACAAGTAATGTATCTGGCAGTAATGGTTCGCTTGCTTTGCTTTTTATGAGATAATCTGTCGTGTCCTGAAGATATGATGGTAACTTGTGGACATGTGGTCTCATAAAATGATCCAAATATTCTGATATCCTTTCTGTGGGATGCCCGTTACCGGAGATTATAGGTCTGCCCGGGTTTCCTTGTTTGTGGATTTTGGGTAGAAGATAAAATCTACCTGCCCTTGGGTTTTCTGGGCTTAAGTAGTTTCTCGTTTGCTGGTATATGTGCCAGATTTGGTACGCCTCGTCAATAATATTAGGGATGGTTTTTGCATATTCCAATGTTGGATCATGGTCTAGTTTTTGGTAGAACCTAGCGTCACTTAGTTGTCTACTTGCTTCACTAATGTAGTCTTCCCTATTCATAACGACAACAGCGGAACCCTTATCTGCAGGCTTAATTATGATGTCTGTTCTGCTTTTCAGTGAGTGCAGGGCATCTGATTCTTCTTTTGTCAAATTAGAGTATTTGTTAGTATGGCTGATGTGTCTGGAAGTGTCGTTTTCAACTGAGTTGATATAGGCTTCTAGATTTGGAATTGAACTTGTTGGTGGGGTCCAATTACTTTTCTTTCTAAATATTTTTTGGTCGCAGCTTATATTTTCCTCTCATCTATTTGTTGGCTGCAAGGCAAAATGGACATTGAGTCTTAGTCGGCAGCTAAACTCTTCGGTGTCCTTTTTTAGTTTCCCTCTGTCGTATGTCTTTGGACGGGGACAGAAACTCAAACCCTTCGATAAAAGTTTTATTTCTGCCTCCGTAAGTTCAACTTTGAGATGTTGACCACTGTGTTAGTAACAGATGAATTAATTTTTGCTACAGAGCGCTTACGATTCTTCCTTCTACGGCGATTTTTCTTCTTACGGTTGTTCTTAGAAGAGATTTCGTCAATTGAAGTTTCTTCACAACAGTGATTTGGTTGTAGATCATGACTTCTGAGTTTTCTTTCTCTGACTTGGTATAGTGTTGCAGAGAGTCTTTGTTGATCCTTATTTAATTTAGCGAAAAACGTTTGCAATTGTTCTTCTGTGGAAACTGAATTCAGCTGTTGTTTCATTTCTTCAGTGGTTGCTGATTTGACTAGATATTGATGATTTAAGTTCTCCCTAATTAGGGCTGTGAGTTTCATGAACGCGTCTTTCAAAGACAGCCATGCACAAATAAAACTATCTATACTTTTGAAAAATTCTCTAAATTTGCTTAATAGCCTACAAGTACTACTATAACAATGAAATATCCGGGATGTAATTTGCGCTTACATAAATGTACACAAAGTACCAGATGTCGCTGTGGCTCATCGTTTTCTAGGTTAATACAAATAATTTCCAGTATCCGCAGTAAATTGATATAAACTAGTTGAAACAATACATTTGGACGTTTAATTCCTGTAGAAACAGCCATGTAAAGTTTTGCAAACACTACGGTTTTTCTGTTTTATTTGTTTGTCTTGTCTATGTTTTGTATATGCCTTTGAAAAAGACTCATTAAGAGTGGAAAGCGTTCAAGCTAGTTAGATACTAGTTTTGCACTGTTCGTTGTCAGTTTATTGCATTTATCTTAATCAATCCCTGACATACGTGATCCCTTGCTGGATCCAGTGCACTTGAAAGGACTGTTATTCGCCATATGATTTGTATGTATATATCTATATCTATATCTATATATATATATATATATATATATATATATATATATATATATATATATATATATATATATATATATCAACGATCACTGAAATGTCGCTTTTCCTGTTTCTATACGAATGTATACAAATTTTGGCAATGTATTGATCCAGCCGATACATTTGTCAATAAATTTTGAAACGTTTCGAATGTGGGATGAATATAGCAATATTGTGGCAATTAATGCTTTTGATTTCACGACGACCAAACTTAAATAACAGAAAAAAAGAAAAACCAACTAGTTTTATAAAACTTAACAAACAGTTTAATTATCAAAATTATAAATGGAAGATGTGAGAGGAATCCAAACTAGTTTTTAAAAAAGTCCATGGAAGTCCTAAATGAATGAAAAGTTTCTTATAAATTTCAATACGGAAAATAAAAAAGTCCATGAAAGTCCTAAATGAATGAAAAGTTCCTTATAAATTTCAATACGGAAAATAAAAAAGTCCATGAAAGTCCTAAATGAATGAAAAGTTCCTTATAAATTTCAATACGGAAAATAAAAAAGTCCGTGAAAGTCCTAAATGAATGAAAAGTTCCTTATAAATTTCAATACGGAAAATGTACAGGTCCTCCAAGAACCGTTGTCATGCTGGCCGTGTCCAGAATTCCTTAGAATGATTTATAACAGTTCTAGAATAATATTATAGTTCAAATAAACAGCAGTTTCTATTTCACCTGGACAGTCCAAACGTTTTTCCTCTGGAAAAATATCTAAGTACAACATAAATCACATCTGCAGACTTACAACAGGAATACTAAAAGTGTGAATGACTCCAAAAATCGGAATGAATCTGATTGCTCAATCTTCTCTTTAGATGCACCGTATATTGTGACTCTATTTCGCAATCGACCCCATGTGACAGCAAACACTTTGACTGACGTAGAATTAAGCATATTTCACGTAACTTAGCACAACCAATGGGAATCCACAGAATTATTATCGAAACATCAGGCGCCATTTTAAGTCTTCTTATTAAGATAATTATCACTAATTGTCAACATGTACGTATACATCTATTTATAAATCTTTGTAATACTATACTCGAGTCACGTAGGCCAGACTGAAATAAAGATATTCTGTACACATTACAGCCATGAATAAGAATTATAAAAATTAGATAAAATCATGTACCCGGAGCTACAAAAAGTATAGATATAGATAACATATTGATACCGATCAGGACATGCGAGTAAAAAGTGATAATGAGCTTCGATTTTATTTTTATTACAAAACTTAAAGATTCTCTGATTTCTATATGTGTTTTCAAATCTTCCTACTCATTTCACTGACATCTCACCTCTGTCCGCTTGGGTTCGAATCTCAGCTCGGCCAGTGCGGATATGTGAGAATGCTTACCAGTAGCTTCCCTAGGGTCGGTGGTTCTTCTCGGGGTTTTCACGATTTCTTTCTCCATCAAATATACAGGCTGCCACCTATAGCCTATCATGTGTTGAAAAATGGCCTTTATACCCACACAACCAAACCAGTTTCAAGTTGTTGAGATACACATCTAAATCTGTCCATCGTCCGTCTTTATTTTACCAATGAAGTACAAGTTAAATATATTTCAAAGCTTTCACATTTCGATGAAAATAGTAAACCAGACAAACACATTGTAATGTATTGATCGTCTACTCTCTGGCAAATTTACCCCATAATTAGTCTGTCTCTCCAAAAGTTTTGGAAAACCTAGATCAAAAGTTAACCTTTGAGATTGGGTAACGATCTTGCAATTTTGTTGATAAACAGACTCTAAGGCTATTTAGAGAATTTATAATTCTTTCCTGTCTGATCACCTTTAAATGATAACGTCCAAGATTACCATACATTGCTACATTAATGGCTGCGGTTGTACACCAAAAATGTTTTAAAGAAATTTCAAATTTACATTTTCTTCATCTTTTGCAAAGAAAATCCCATATGTCTCAGCCAAATTTAAATATTGACAAAAACATCAAGTAAAGTAAACGAAATTTTTGCTAAGTTTTCACACTGTTACAAGCCAGGGGTCTTTGCTTGACAGAGCGGTGTCAAACCCTGGCGCGATTCCCGCTAGAAGTCATAAGTTTTCCCCAAAGACTTCTATACAACTTCAGTTGTAAATTAGAAAGCCCGACGTGTCCATTTTATACATGAATTTTACTCTAATCAATGCAAGTCCACAGATCTACCAACTTGTCAAATATCTATCAACCGCACATCTGCATAGTTTCTTTTCATCCACTTTCCGTACCGTCAGCAGTTCACGCCGTAGAAACACTACAACTATCCCCTAACACAGGGAACTATTTTAACTACGCCACCTTAGGCCAGTCAATCTATGGTTTCAAGGCA
The DNA here is from genome assembly GCA_016617855.1 of Megalonaias nervosa. Lineage (NCBI taxonomy): Eukaryota > Metazoa > Mollusca > Bivalvia > Unionida > Unionidae > Megalonaias > Megalonaias nervosa. The sequence continues at coordinate 19,973 of JAECUM010039516.1, forward strand.
CATTTTGCCAGTGCAACTGCATCACATTTGCCACCGTGGCGACATAAACGGTATCTGCCGAGTCCCTTCTTGCTTATTCCATTGTGTAATTTACCGATTTCCTACCGTAAATACTGCCACTGCAGTCACAACACCAAGGTACACCACTAGATTTTATTAGGGACTACATTATCCCAAGGACAGTCATGCACTTTGGGTCTGAATTCACTACTAATTGACCGTGGCATCATGAAAACTCACTAACACTTTCTCTCCGTGACGTTTGCTCCTTGTAACTGGCTAATTATTTCGGGCTAAGGAATATTTCCATTGCACCGAATTCCAATATTCAAACAAGCAATCACACAAATCTAAGAATTCCTTAAACGGGGCGCTATAACCAAATGCACATTTCCAAAATTTATTACAATACTACCTTATCAAATAAATTGTAGCGTATACAAGTTCCGTTGTGACTTAGATTTTGTTTTAGAATTCATAGCTCTTGATTCCTACGCATTTCGACCTATCGAAACAAAACTTATGTCCAATCTTATATCCATTCTTAGTCAGATCTCCTGTCGTACATTATTTGACCATGACCTTCACTAACAGCTGGTGAAAACAAATAGAAGTAAAACTGCAGTCATTTAAATCATTTAATACTGTAGAGTGATTCGTAAAACCTGCCAAAGTCTTTCCTTTGCTGCAAAGGTGAATGCTGGAATGTGCAATCAGAATTACACTCTCAATTCTAAAATTACCTATAAATTGAAAATGTTATAATTCCATGACTTAAACATGATAAAAATATGACCAAGATTGTCGTTTGAACCAAACTTAAATCAACTGACTACCCAGTGTACATAAAGCATCAATCTCCAATCTCATCCATGACACAAATTCGCGCGCAGAAGACGTCTGATTTTGAGAACGAGATTGAGAAACTCGCGTCTGCGTGAAACAGGGTTCCTCATAATCCAACCGTTACAAATCTGTGGTTTTGCATCATTCGGAAATGTGAATTTGTTGAAGAAGCCTTTACCATTGTAACGGGGATTCAAAGGAGACGGAAAAGAAGCAGTAAAACTGTATTGACATGTAGAAATATAATTTCATTTGTCATTTACATGGCACACTGAGATGGAATGGACGTACAGTCCTTTCCTTATGACATCAAACGGCAAAATGCCTTACAAAGCTATATTTAATTACATCTTTAAGACGTATGTAAGCGATGTACGAAATATTAAATGGAGAAATGAATGAAGAAAATTTATTGTCATTTGGAAAATGAAAAATAAAAGCTTTGCTTTAATTAGTTTTGGTATTATTCCGAGTTATACAAAGCTTGCCTAAATACTATATTAAACAAGAATAAGAGTTATGAAAAATGATATCGTTCATGAAAAAAATAATAAAATAAAGAATAAACAAGGTGTAGAATGAATAAATGATTGATTGAATGAATAAATTTACGACTGTAGACGAAGACAGCACAGACTGTAACGACTTTACGACTATTACAGTACAAAACAATGCATAAGTGCAATCAATTTCTACAAGCAAACCTTTAAAAAAGAAAATAGCTTCATTTAACAATAAAGCAAATCAGAAATTAATTTGGGCAAGGTGTCGAACTAAAATCAATATATAATAATTCCAGTATACCCATCATAAAACGTTATAAGACTGAGCCGAAATGTTGAGTAAATGGTAACAATTATGGTTTTATTCCTTTACAATTATTTTGAAAATTCCAAACCTGCATCAAATGAAAAAAGTTTAGGAAATAAAGGTATGAAAAATACACATTTCTGGCAGTTCATTAAAATGATATAATTTTTTTTCCAGATGGGAACAAGAAGAACTAGGATCTCAATTTGTCATCTTCACATTGACAAGCTCTGCTTCTTCCAAGATATGTCGGGCTTTGTTTACTTGATTTATTACATGTAAATTTGTTTTACTGGCAAGACAGTTCAAAATGCAATAACAGCCCATACACTCCGGTATAATAGCATGCAATGAATTTATTACTACATTCATTCTGTTCTGGATCTACACCAACTCTTGTGACCACAGTTTGGTTGATAGGGTGCGTTGCGAGCTGGCTATGTAAACAGTTCTTATCAAACAGCGGTTAACTCTAGCAGTTACCCTACTTTACCTAAAAAGTGAATTGTGTCAAATAACTGACGAATCTAGCCTTCCTTTAGGGTGAATAATTTCAACTGACAATAAACTCATTTTATATAAACAATTTTAAAAAATTCATGTAAACAAATCATGAAACAGATATTTCCATTTTAGCTTTTGACGTGGACGCTGTCGTCTATTTTGCTTTACCCAGCGCATTAGAAGTCGTCATGTTTACTTATCTTCCGCCTATACGAGACATGACTTATTTTTTGTTTGTTTAAACATATTTTATTGCCATAATAGGCTACAATTGGATTGGGCACAAGTTCTAACAAATTAAATTAGCCCTTTCCATACATGATGCAGGTATTACAACATATTCAACATAACTACACAAAAATGAATAATGAAGAGAGAGAGAGAGAGAGAGAGAGAGAGAGAGAGAGAGAGAGAGAGAGAGAATGACATTAATCACGATTCGAGTAACTTATTGAAATCGCCCAGTAGCGGTTATGTATTCGCATACATGATGCAAAATTCTACATTTTTCATTTGCATCATCCTTCCCCAAAATAGTAAATCTAAGCTAATAGTTGCATATGACATTGAAAGTAAATTTCTCATTAACTCAGCTCTTTCTCAACTGACTTGGGACTGAACATGAAAAGGTGCATGGTGTTTTCCATGCCACCGCATGAACAAACAGGAGTTGAACACGGTAAAGATCAGCTTTTAATGAACTTACATTGTGTCGTAATCTAGTATGGATAATATCCAGTGTTCGATTAATAAAACTTGACATTTTGCTAGATACAATTTTTGGACATAAACGCTTTTTCAAAGTACTGTAAGAATACTAAACTGAATATCCTATTCGAGATTGTGCCACAAAAATACTATTGAAGGTATAAAAGATGATTTGGTAGAATTTAGTCTGAAACTGCAAATGACCATTTTGTTTGAACGTCAAAAGTTATAATTTGTTCGGACACAGGGGAGGGAGTAATTCAAAGTCTGGAGGTTGTCTCATTTTAATATTGCAGAGTGTTAGTAATTTTTGTCTTTTTTCTTCTAGACTGCAGACTTTTCTATATTGTTTCAAAATAGAGTGATTGCCTGCTAATGTATTTTGGAAATCCTGTAATTGTTCTTGCCGCTTCGAGTTGTAGTTTTTCCAGTTTTTATGAATCGATCAACGAGCATCCGTCCCAGACTAAACTGGCATATTCCAAGATAGCCCTGATATAAGTTAAATACAGTTTTGATAAAATTTGCTTACTTAGTTGTTGTTTTAGTTTTCGTAGATTAGCTATTCGATATGATGCTATTTTTTAAAATACTATCATTGTGACAAGTCCATTTGGTATTTGATGAAAGTATTAGTCCTTGATGGCGAGGAGAATCCACATATTTAAGTTCGATATGATCAAGAACAAGTTCAGGGTTGTTTGTTACGTTTTTGTTTGTGAAAAACATAACAACTGTTTTTATCTGGATTAAACTGTATGAGCCATTTTAGGACCCATTATGCAGTTTTATTAGGTCATTATTCATAACTTTATTTCAGCACAATAAGGGGATGAATAATGCAAAGATGGCAATATCGTTTACATAGATTATAAATAAGAGTGGCCCAAACACGGATCCTTGCGGCACACCAGCATTAATATCTATTTCCCGTGAAAAAGTATCATGCAAAACCACCGCTTGCTTTCTATTACTTAAATTACTTTCAAACCATTTTATCAGATTACCTGAAACTCCGTATTCCTTCAATTTAAATGAGAATACTCTGTGCCAGACCTGATTAAAAGCTTTTGATAGATCACAAAATAAATACAAGAATTTTGGGATTGTTCTAATGAATAGCAAATACTATGATACATTTCAGCAAGTTGAAAAACAGTGGAGTGACCAGGAAAAATCCTGATTGATACTTATAAAAAAGAAGGTTTGTATGAAAGTAATTATATACATGTTTAAAATGCATCTTTCAAAGATTTTTGCGACAGTTCTAAGTAGGGAGATTGGTCTATAATTGGCAGTCTAGTATGGATCACCTTTTTTAGGAATGGGAAAATTGTACGCAAGTTTCCATTTATCTGAAAATTTGATTTCATTCAATGATCGATTAAAAGCAAGAGTAAGAATCATTAAGTTATGTCAAGGCCATACCAGGTGTACGTGATACAAAACATGTGTTTATTGTTACAAACTAATATTTTTTCTAGACGATTGACCCTCATCCGGGAATCTGTTTTGCGTCTTAAACTAGTGTATAACTGTTGTCTTGATAGAGTTTTGTTCAGTCGGGCTCCAAACAATTGACACGTTAAGTTGTTGTGACCAGTTTGAGTTGAATTTTTATTTTATGGAATTCAAGTGATTCGTTTCCCTGGAAATATATATGTGCTCCTACAAAATTCTTGGAGAAAGACATTTATTGAAATTTATACAGAATTCAAAACTGGAATAATATTTTCTGTGATTCAACAAGAAACTGTTGACATAACCGCACTTCGTAGATGACAATTGACGTCATCGCCTTCCATTTTGGATTTCATCGGGATTCGAACTCAGATTCATTCAGGACTTTTTAATACCAGGAGTTCTGTTTTTTAACTCTTTGATTTTTTTTTTTTTGGATTTGATTCGTAAACCCGTAAGTTCTTTTTTCTCATTTTTCACTTGGTATTCTAGGGAAATAAATTATTTGTTAAATTTTAGAAAGCTTGTTGACTTCACTCTTCTCTGTTACTTTTTGTAAGTGCCTAGACACGTAACAGTGTATGTATATATATATATATATATATATATATATATATATATATATATATATACACACTGAATATCAGGATAAAAGTAGTTTAAAAGAAACGCACACCTCCACATAGTGGTCAGTGTATCAAATGTGCCAATACCAGATATCAAACCATCTGATGCAATCAAGAACCTCTTTGTAACTATTATTATTCAGTACATTTGCCCCCTATCTAACCACATATCAGCCTATCTACTATCCGACTCCTCCCCTCCCTCTTTGAATTTTAAGATTGAAAAATTTATTAATTTTATTCTGTTATTACTCTGTTGGCTGCAATGTCAGAAATTCCAAGTCATATTTTAGTGGTAAGGAGTACTTGTCCAACTTCCTATGTACCTACCCACCTACTTGCCTTGGTTACATGCCCAACTTGCTATGTGTCCGCCCACCTACTTATCTTGGTTTCTTGTCTAACTTCCTATGTACCCGCCTACCTACTTTTCTTAGTTACTTGTCGAACTTCCTTTGCACCTGCCCACTTACTTGTCTTGGTTACTTGCTCAACTTCCTTTGTGCCCGCCCATTTACTTGTCTTCGTTACTTTGCCCAACTTCCCATGTACCCGCCCACCTACTTATCTTGCCTGCCCACCTACTTATCTTGGTTACTTGTCCAACTTCCTATGTACCTGCCCACCTACTTGTCACGGTTATATGCCCAACTTTCCATGCACCCGCCCACCTACTCATCTCGCCTGCCCACCTACTTATCTTGGTTACTTGTCCAACTTCCTATGTACCTGCCCATCTTCTTATATTAGTTACTTGTTCAACTTTCTCTGTACCTGCCCACCTACTTATACTGGTTTCTTGTCCAACTTCATATGTGCCTGCCTACTTACTTATCTACTATCTGTACAACAAAGCAAACAGATGAATTATGGATCCTCCTTATTATCATATGAATAAAATGATTTAACTGAGCCAAATTGAAATTATCTCCCACTATATCATTTTTCTTAAATGAACACCCGAAAATGGACGAAACACTAATGTAGATGTAAAATAGGTATAAATGTAAAAGAGTGTTTAATGTTGTTTTTTAAAAAAGTTTATATTTTTTGCATTTGAAATTAAAACTGAAATGTTTCTCTTTTCCTTCCTATTTCCTTTTGTCCTTTCCAGTCATCTTGCTTTCACCCCCACCCCACACTGCACTATTTCAAATCGTATTTCACGGGTATATATATTTAAAACAGATTTATTAAATTATCTTCTTTGAAGAGATAGAACAATTTTATCAGGATTAAATCTCACCGACTTTCCGATTTTCCACGGGGGGAGTGCGGATGGAGCTATCTTAGCTTGAGTTATCACTTCAGGAGTATTTGATCTTAACCGAAAACAAATGTTTTTTAATTAATCTGTCTTCTTATTTTTGTTTAAGTTTTTAATACAGTTATTGCAGGGGGTATATATTGACGGCTTTATCGATTTCATTCGACTATAAATAACCATATCAATAAATGCTTGTCTG
>JAECUM010039517.1:0-18130 GCA_016617855.1 Megalonaias nervosa
CCTAGGTATTAAAGGTTAGTCCAAAGATCAAAAGGAAGTATACGTGGTGAATGGGGCGTATTCTTATCCGTCTCCACTTTGACAGACAGCAGGAAGGAAATTTTACGCTAACTTTGATTGGATAGGTTCACAGCGATATCCAATCGAAATTGAGATAGAGGGTGTGATTACAATTTAGACCCGAATGATAACTTTCAGAACTCGTAAGAGAAAATTTAGTATTCGCCTGAAAGGATTGTGGATCAATAGGGTTTACTCCGAGAAGAAGCCACTCGTAATTTGGCGGCAAAACTTAGAGGTAGATTCTAACGAAAGACAAAGATTCGAAAGAGTCAGTAAGTTATTTGCTCGATTTTTGTAGAATATTACGGCATCATAATTGTAATTATTTTGTAGTATGTACATTAATTACTAGGATCGTTAGTATGTAAAATTACTTTTGCAGTGTTTCATTTACATGCGTATTTGAGAAATGGGCTTGAGCTGACGTAGAGAATTATTAGATGCGAGGCGGAATTATGTAGATTGTTAGCTTGTGGTCAGAATTGATTTTGTAATTCGCTATTAGGTTACTTCGTAGTAAATTAGTGCATTTATTAATGCTTTATATTAGAATTTATATTACCTCCCGTTTGTTATTTTCAATGTCCATTTCTATTCGTTTCTCTTGCAGGTGATCAAATGGCCCGCGCATTCACAATTCCAGACCTTAGCCATGCAATGCGTGTAGAACTTTACTTTCTGTTTTGAAAGCAACTGTCGCGTATCAACATAGGCGTCTCTTTCAATCATGTAATTAATTAATTAATGTGATGATAACAGGCACTGCCGTCACCGAGGAATTTCACGACAATATAAGAAGTAAAAAGAAGAAAAAAGTACTTTATATTTTAAAATTGTTCTGTGTATAGTTCTCCCAAGTTAAATGTACAGTTTATTGTACGATCGGCGTCTCAGCCTCTCATATGGTAAAATTTGTTGTACTGCTTTCATTGACAACTGCGGTCAATAATATATATGGAGATTTCTCTAAATTCATATCCACGAAAATATTTCTTACAGTTATCCTCAGGGACAACAGTTCTCATCAAGTGGAAGACGTTATAATCTCAGTCTGAAACCAATCAATAATTAGTATTTTAAATCTGACATGACATTTTGCTACCAACAACTTTATCACAGATTCTAATAATCATGACCCTATCTCAGTGGCATATGTTAGAATTTTCAGATATAGCTCTTGACCTTTTTTCAAAATCATAGTTCGTTTTAAAGGTATAATAAGTTTTCAATTCTTCTTGGCATAAACTATTGAAAATAGTCACAGAAACAAAAGCTATTTTTTTCTATGGTAAATCCATCTGGTTCTATGTGTTGAGTACTGTGTATACAATATAGAAAATAGTCACAGAAACAAGGGTCGTTATTTTATTCGGTATATCCATCTCGTTCTATTCATTTATTTTAATTTGTGTTGGTGCTATGACAGAGGAAAGAAACACTTTAATCTGTTGCAGAAGCAAGAAGCTAAAAGAAACATTTATAGGATATCCCTTCATCAAATCATTAAAACAAATAGTTGAAATTTTAATCTCGAACCTATTATTTTGACATTCTTGTAAAACGGTAGGTCTCTGATAGATATGCGATAGCCCTTGGCCTCAATCTGCTTTTCTATGCTATATTTTGATAGACCTAGAGAGCAGTCGTCCTATTCTTAACCATTCTATTTGGGCAAAGATATGAAGATTATCTTAAATAGCTGTTTCAATGATAATAACGGTAATTTCAATTACTGTGTCTCTCACGTTTGTTGCTGACCTTGCGAATATCACGTTCATTCCTTTGTTTGTTTGCAAGTTTCGTTTCTGACTCAGCAAACTCGTCCACATCGTTAGCTTTATCATCTATACTTTCAAATGAACGAAACGACTGCCTTATTTCATCCACAAACAAATCTAATGAACCGAAACTTAAAACGTCTACTGCACGAGTGTACAGATTTGTTTACAAAGTAGTTCCTAATACACTATACTATATTTAGGCACACGTGTTGAGCACATGAGCATCGTAAAATACTGCACCATCCTGACAATGTGAATTTAACGGAGACAAAAATGAGTATATAATAATGTTGCTTTAAACCCACATCTGGTCAAGATTATTACACTGTTTAGAAAAATGACTCACAATTAACTCAAACATATTACGCCCGATTTGTAGTTTACTGTACTTTCGAATGAATCTAACTTTGAATATGGGAATATGTATACAGTCTTTGAGCCAGAATAATTCACGAAATTATTGACCTGAGCGTGCACTCATTGTTACGTATATGTAATTTAATTACTTGTGTGTTAGTTTTAAATGTTTTACTTTATTTTTATTTTCATTACATGTTATGATAACTTTATTCACTGGATTTGACTTTTTTTCGGAAAATTCAGTTTTGACCTGATTAAAACGCAGTAGTGTTGTTACATTATATTTTTAGCTGACCTAGTTCCTGACCTTGGTTCTGAATTGGTAAACACTGAGTGAAAATCATTGGTCGTAATCAAGGTCATTCTTGGCGTGCGTCAGCTCTGTTGTAAATAACCTTTTTTAAAATTCATTTCCAGTGTGGGAATCATTGATTCTTAGCTAAGGCTATACGAGCCTACGTGCTAATTGACATATTATTTTACTGCGTTGTTTGAGCTAAATGACCACGTGACTCCACCATGTGATCTAAAATTGAGGGTTACAACATATGTTTTTAGTGTTTTCAGTCAGTCGTATTTCATACCTTCAGGAGCTCAAAGGTATTTTGTGTTGTGACGAGTTGAGATAAAATTGTTATTTAAAAGAATTTATTTTTCCTGGAAATATAAGTGCTCTTCATCAAAATTCTTGGACAAAGACATTTATTGGAAATACATCGGAATTCTAAAGCCGGAATATTATTCTTGATTCATAAAGTTCAACGATGAACTGTTGACACATCAGTACAATACTGCATTCATCCTACGTCATCGTCTTCCATTTTGGAACTTCGTCGGGATTCGAACTTTGATTCATTTATAACTTTTTTGTGATACGACTTATATTTTTAAATTCCAGGATTAATTTTTGGATTAGATTCACAAACCGTAAGTCCTTTTTCATATTTTTACCTTGTTTTCTAGGGAAATAAATTATTTTGTTAAAATTTACAAAGCTTGTTGGCTTCACTCTTTTCTTTGTTACTTTGTACGAGCCTAGTCACGTAACATCATGCAGACTTTTTACATCCGATTGTTAAAAAGCAACACATCGTTAATTTTAAAATTACAGGTGAATTCATTAATTTAGCAAATGTTTGTCGAGAAGAAGACTTATTTCTTGAAATGCTGACAAAGATGATGTAATGCAAGTAAATACAATTTTAATCTGCTTGAAGATTGAAGACTGAAGCAGAATAAAGAACCCTAATTTCATGTATTACATTTCTAACCTGACATAGGCTTTTTTAACATGGAAACGATCGGTTTAGAATAATATATTTGGCTTAGAATATACAGTATTTAATGTTTAAAGATCTTGTCAACAACAAAGTACCGGAAGTTTTCACTCATGAAACAAATAAATTACGCTAGGATCTGTGCTAGAAATAAATTCGATACAACATGCTATCCCTTCCATTTAGATTTCCTGAGATAATAAAATAACATACAAAAACGCATATAAGCTTAAGACAATGGATTAGTGCAAAGTAGTTAATGTTGAAGAACAAAGCCGTTGACAACAGTTACAGTGAAGTGACATGATTTTATTCCATAAAATACCGCTTAGCGTAGAAAAAAGCAGATTGCCTTTATACATGCAAACAGGTATGTATTTAAGATCAAAGAGTGGTTTAATAGTTATTAAGCATTCAATTAAGGTAGAGATAAGTGTCTTTGATCTTTTGTGGACTATATAATAAACAAGTACGCCATTAAAGATTGATACGATTATATTCAAAAGAAATTTTACGTGAAAATTTATGTTATCATTTAGATTAGGAGTCTCAAACTCAAACCACACACACATATATATATATATATATATATATATATATATATATATATACTTATCTTTATATATATATATATATATATATATATATATATATATATATATATATATATATAACAATCTCACAAAACTGTCGATGCCGAAAACCTATATATAACAATCTCAAATCTGTCCATGCAGAAAACCTATCATACATGCGAGCTGATAGAACATTTTGCGAATTTTGCGAGGAGAATGAGACTCAAAGAATACATTTGTGACTCTGATACTTTATAGAGCTCAAATACAATACAATACAATACAATACAATACAATACAATACAAATACAACGCAACGTAACGCAATGCAAAAGCAAAGCAAAGCAACGCAACGCAACACAACACAACACAACACAACACAATACAATACAATACAATACAATACAATACAATACAGTACAATACAATAGTTGAAATTCCAAAGACGTAAGGTTACAGCTAAAAAGTGCTTATGTTCTACACCCTTGTGAAAATTCAGCCCTGGAAGCATATTATTCGGTGGAGAAAAATATTCTCAGTTCACACATACAGAATCACATCACTAAACAAAGAGAGAGAGAGAGAGAGAGAGAGAGAGAGAGAGAGAGAGAGAGAGAGAGAGAGAGAGAGAGAGATCATACTGTATAAAACTGACCACATCGCTGAAACAGAAAAAAGAAAAACAATTATAGAACCCAATGTTCTATAACAATCGGATAAAACTCCGTACGAAAGTACAATGAAATTCTGTGCCAGGTCAAAGGTCTGTGTATTCTATGGCATATACATATCATAGAACTTGTTGTCCGAAGCAAATAAATGAGTTCAGAGTCGCAGGTGTGGATATGTCCTATCTCTAAGTTTTGTTGGGGTTTCTTGGGGTGGTGGGGGTGGAGGTGGTGGTTGGTGGGTTTTTATTTTTAAATACAGTTTACAGGTCTTCCCTAAATTTTACTATCATGGGTTCAAATCCTTTGCAAACATACCTGAAATTCACAGAAAATATACTTTGACAAAAATGGCAAATTATCTGTTGTTTAACATTGGTTAATATCTTAAGGTATGTAATAGGTATTGCATATTATATCATGTTTACCACAGAGACGGATAAAAATATAATGTTTGGTCGAGGATATGTCAGCTGAAACTATATGTTTTATAATTACCAAACGTGGGGCTACAGTATGATACAAAGTTTAATTTGAAATACCATAGGAAGAGGTGTTCTGGAAAGTCAGGGTGCCAGTCACCACTCAATTTGGAGTTGCCCATGCAGGGTAAGTGGTTCCCTTAGGATTTTCTAGTATTTTTACCTTTAAGAGTTTACCTCCATCTGATTCTTCCAGAGTGCATTTGTTTTTATTTATTTATTTATTTATTTATTTTTAATTTATTTATTTATTTATTTATTTATTTATTTTTTGCTATTGCTGTTTGAGCTATCGCTGTAAAATAAAAAGTTTTAAAACTATACGTTGAATCGAAGTAATGTAACGTTGATTCAAAACCAACTTCAGTCTCAAGACCAGGCCACATGCATTCTTTTTTTTTAAAATATTTCGGGGGTAAGAGGGAGTCAAGAATACAGTGGTCAGCTATTTAAGTTTTACGGATGTTGGCCAAAGCATATTCAGAGGTGAAATCCAGCGCGCGCGCGCGTGCGCGCGCGCGCGCGCGAGAGAGAGAGAGAGAGAGAGAGAGAGAGAGAGAGAGAGAGAGACTATCACTCGTATCATTGCGGCTTGATTTTTACGTGATTTTATATTATCTTAGCAATCAGACGCATGATTCTAGAACTGAATGTGACGTTTGACACGATAATCTTTATGCAGTCTTAGGCCAGATCCATTATTCACGCTATTCATCAATTTGAGTGTGCATTCGTAGAAAATGTTTGATATTCCATTTTGAAAAACGCATTATTAATTTTGAAAAAGGTTCCAAATTTGCAATTCATTTCATTAATTTAGTAAATCTTTGTCAAGATGAAAAGTTATTTCATGACAGTTTTACAGAATAATGTTATGCAAATAAATAAATTTTGAATCTGTGTGCTGATGTTACGTATATTGAATATAGGACCATACTGAGTTATAATTCTAAACTGACAGAAGCGTTTCTAATCAGGAATATATCCTATTTCGGCAATCCAATAAACTAGGAATGTGTAGAACTTAATGTTTAAAGACCGTGGCCACATTGAGGTAACCGGAAGGTTATGTTCATCAACATAAAAATTATCTTCGCTTGAAATAAATACATGTTATAATTCCGCTACCGGTTCCCTTTTCCTGTAATCTTTAGAAAAAATACCAAAAATGCAAAGAAAGTTAAGACAATGCTTCAGTGCAAAAATGTAATGTCAAAAAAAGAAACGGTGTCAGTGACACAATTTGATGCAAGTGTCCTTGACCTAGATGAAGTAATTGCCTTTACCCATGAGAAAGTGTGTACTTCAAGACTAATCAACGGTTTTATAATTAAGCATTCCATTAAGTTAGAGAAGAAACTGAATAATTTAATAATTGTTAAGGCTTCAATTAAGGTAGAGGAGAAAATAGTCTTCAATCCCTTGCCAACTATATGATAGACATAAGTACTCCATGTAAGATTAATTAAGACAACGACGTTCAAAGAGAATTTTCATTATTTAAGCAATACTGTTTGTTCTATTTATGAGCTGCGACACTGTTCGTTCTACTTAGGACCAGTAGTAAGTGTAACAAGACGAAGCTGGGTTGGGATTAGATTTCAGCGAAGATACTGAAAGCAATTTCTTGAATGAGATGTTTCATTATAATGTAATGAAAAATGAATGAATCTAACATCAATGAATTAATAGAAACAACTGTTATCCAAATACGACACCGTTCCTAACTGGGACTAATTGGAACATGTAACTTAAATGACTAATCAAACAAGAATCAAAATATGGAACTTATAAACACACATGGTTGATAAATGGATCTATCCTCATGGATGATCAATGTTAAGAAGGTAAACACAAATAAGAACAATATTATATCTATCACCAAGGGTGTCAAAGTATAGCGCTTACAATACAATGAACAAGATATGAATCTGTCAGCAAAGGTGATCACAGTATAGATTTTGTACAAAAATAAGAACAATGTTTCATCCACAAGTAGGATATATACGCACGCACGCGCGCGCGCACACCCCCCCCCATATATATATATATATATATATATATATATATATATATATATATATATATATATATATATATATATATATATATAATCACTTATTTAGTGATATTAAATATATATTCTACATCGGAATAAATGTAACACGTGACGTCCAGTTGACAAACACCAAATATTTCCAGTTCCATCACTCTATTTTGTGGTCAAGAAGCCACCACGCATGGTCCGTCCCTCCCAGACTGCCGAAAGATCCCTCAAAAGCCTCCTTTTTCGCTGCCAACCCGTTTGTCCCGAAGCTTTGGTCCATCACTGTGAGAAAGTCAATACCGTCCTCCGAGCCAACGACACCATCGACAGGAGCGTACGGTTTACACGAAACCTCAGACTTCTACAACTCCCCATCCAAAATTAGCTAAAAATATAATGATGACTCCAGCCACGTAGTACACGAGACACGGTCAAGTACGAATGCAATGATATACGTTGCGCATGCGAGCACGTGAATTTGCTTCGTTACATATTAAAAATCATTTCGTCAGAACTATTGCACGAGATTACTGTTTTAATAGTAAGGTTCGTAAATAAATCTGTATCGGATAAGAATGATCTCGATAAATTATAAGAACTCGAATAAATGAATTTAATTCGTCTGTTAAGGGTTAAAATTGCTAACTTATAACAGACTATAGTCAGTCTAATAACATGGTGTTATATGACATAGGTCTGACTATCTGTAACATGGTGTTATATGACATAGGTCTGACTATCTGTAAAATTTAGAATAAATCATGGAACATCCAATATACCAAAACGATTCTGTAACATAATACGGATAGCGAAAGAGGAATGCAATTTTATATTGCATATGCGTCTACAACTGACGATTGCTCTCGTAAAGGCTATTGTGTATACCTTTTCACAACACAATTAATATCTGGTTTGGTTGGGCAGGACCTAATGCAAGATATTTTGTTTTACACGCTTTTTGTTTGTTCAAGAAGCCGTCCCTAAAAATTATTGGTGTTCGCCAGAAACACACAATCAATACATGGAATCAATGCCTGCATTGCGTGGATAGAACCCGCTGTAAGATCGTAAAAGTTACTGGAAAGAGGTGCGCGATATTACCGGTATACAGTAGTAATTTTTTCGGTTGTACGTACTACGATACATTTTCACTGTACCGTTTCTTTCGTAGTTTCAGCCACTAAGGAATATATGGAAATTCCTGTGTAATCTTGTTACAAATAGAATGTTATTAACAGCATATTTACATTTTATACGACAAAATAATATTATATTCATGATCTTTTAATCACATGTATGACACTTTTCACGTATGCCAACGTGGTTTCCCTGTTTTGAAATATATTTGTATCAAATTCACATATTTGGAAAAAGTTCTAATTGAAACAACAAAAATGAGACTTATGATTTTTAGTTCCTTTTTTGTTTTGTTTTTTCTTATTTTGTATTTTTTGTTGTTTTGGTAGGTGTTGGAGGGGCTTTTGCTAATGTGTTAGGGACACGTATTCCTTTGTAAGACTGCAAATCATCCTACAATTTTCAGGAGTGCAGATGTTTTCTGTCTGAATTTTACGTAATTACTCAGGACCACTAATTGTTTAATTCATTTGTGTTATGTTTACTGGTCAAGACTGATAAAAACCTTGCCTGGGCGTATACATCCCATTCAGTCGTAGGCTTCATTGTCAAAGCTTCCTAATTTTAATCAACAAGCCACATAATGTCAGCACAATATATTTTGGAAGGTGTAGGCTAGAGAGTATACTTAATCAACTCACGTTAGTTACATGCTTTTGATCACAACTTACACAACAAGTAACATGCAAATTCATCTACTATAAGGTACTGACCATTTAATTTAACGTGGAGGCGGGGCTACCTTCTTATTTTGAGCTGAGATATTATTTTTTTTTATCTCAAGATATTTTTTATTCAGATAATATACTGGATATGAAACGTGTTATTTTACTATAAATCAGAGCAAGCTATTTTCCAGCTGTTGACAGACTGCGTATTTCTTGAAAACAGTGTTAGGGCTCCTGTTTCAGAATATACAACTGTTGGTTCTTAACATGTATTGCGTTATACAGTAGTACATATCATGGTATGGTCAGAAATACCGAGGTACAAAATTGTTCTTGGTACCTAGCTCTGTTACTGGCGTATGTTTTTTTCAACCCACAATCAATACCTAGCTTGGTGTGGCAGAGCCCGCTGAAAGATATTATGACTGGCATGCTATTCATTTTGTTTCGGAAGCTGTCCATGAAGGTTATTGGTTTATATAATTTAAAATAAATCCCTAATCTGGTTGGGCAGAGACCGCTGTTATATCTTTTGCCTGGCGTTCAATCTCTTTTGTTTAGGAAGCTGTCTGTAAAGGTTATTAGTGTATGTATTTTTCAATATACAATCAATACGTAGTTTGGCTGGGCAGAGACCGCTGTAACATACTTTGCTTTAAAGGCTTTTTGTTTGTTCAAACAGCTGTCCGTAATGTGGACAGCTTCCTGACAATCTCGGTGTGTTATGATAATACAGTCAGACATTATTCTATCAGTAACATGATCGTGGTGAAATCCACGGTCTAGAGAGCCTAAGAATCTCGGTTTCTCACTGCAAGCACTTTGTTCCTGCAGCATTGGGTGAACCAATTTTAGTAGTTTTATATAGAAAATAAACCACCCTTGGGTAGCTCTGTACGAGGTAATGAAACCCGATCATGTTTTCGTTCATGTAGAATGCATAAACACTGGGTACACACTATTCCGTAACAGCAAGTTTGAGATATATTTCGTTCTATTTATGATCAGCAGCAGATCAGCGATCAGACTATTTATTATATGTGTCAGATTACTGATACTCTTCTTTCTATGTATGATCACTGACAAGCCATCAATACACCGCTTCGGTGGCCAAAGTCGTTAGAGAGTCCGCGGGAGGTCGTTAGTCCGAACCCCGGTCGAGTCATACCAAAGACTTATAAAAAAGGTACTAGTAGCTGCCAGGCTTGGCGCTAAGCGTTAAGATGTTAGTGGTCGGACTGGTCGGCCTGGTGTCAGGATAATGTGACTGTGTGGAACATGATGCTTCATGTCTGCGGCATGGTGTCCCTGTGCTAGACATCACTATAAACTGTCATACTGCAAACATCGTAATTATATGACTAAAATTGTTAAAGCTATCTATAAAATCCAAATTACACACATCACACACGCCATCAATACTGATCTCTACAGCTACAATCAGTTACAAATCAGTGATACTTTTTGTTCTACTTAATGACTAATGTCAGATCAGTAATATGGTTCATACTGTTTATGATTAATGGTAGATACTGCTTGTTGTATTTATGATCAATGTCATGTCAGCCATACTCTTTTTTTCTATTTATGATTAACGACACGACAGTCATTCGTTCTGATTATGATGAATGAGATCATGAACTATTTTGTCTGTGTATAATCATTGGCAGATCAGGGATACGATTCGTTCTATGAACGACCATTTGCAGATCAGTTATACCGTTCGTTCTATTTTAGGTCGTGCAGACCAACGGTATTGCTTGTTCCATGTTTCATGAGTAACAGATCAGCAATGCCGTTTGCAATATTTATGTAATTGTTACACTGGTGGCATTGTTTGTTCGAATTATGATCAGTGTCATTCTACACATGATCAGAGAGAGATCAGTGATACTGTTCGTTCTATTTATGATCAATAGCAGATCAGTGATATTATTCGTTTTCTTTATGAGCAATATCAGATCGGTGACACTGGTTCTTGATCAGTCATTATGTTTGTTCTTCTTATCATCACTAGTGTTATGACTCCATGATCTTAAACTAAGTAACAAGAAAGACCAACAAGTTTTGTAAAATTCAACAAAAACTTCATTTCCGTAGAATACAAAAGTGATTATTTACAGTATTGTGAATTAAATCCCGAATAGGTTTAAAAGCTCTAACACAAGTCCAAATATATGAAGTTCAAATTGAATTCAGTGGTATTCCAAATATATCCCAGTATTGAATGTGTTGACGTGTATGTAGCCTCGAACGTGCAAATGTGCCAATAGCATAGAGTGTGGCGATGTGCTAACAGTCGTTTGATATGTCACAATAATATAATCCAAAATGCTTTTGTCCGATTCACTATAATTCCAAATTAATGTTTTAATCCAAGAATATTATCGAGCACTTTGTATTCCATTGAATAATAATTTCAATAAATATATCCAGCCAAATGAAAAACTAAATACAACAATTAGACTGTTTTATGACTCCTATGTAAGGCAAGAATGAATACTTTTTTAAGCAAACAACATCATACGAAAGGTTAAGGCACAATAATAGAGCCAGGATGGAAGTCAGTCTCCTTTATAAAACAATGTTGTCAACAAGTTTAGGAAATTCCAAGTGGAAAACTGATGTCCTAGACTCAGATTCAAATAAACATGTTTACCTCCGTTGATTATTATCTGAATATTTAATCAACATTGATAGAGAAATATTAGCTACGTATTGTGTTGTTTACAAAATAAGTCACTGGTCAGGTACACCATTAACTTGATTTTGGTCAAGGTCAAGTACAAAATACAGATGTAGATAAGATATATCATTACTAAAAGCCAACAAACAATACAATAACAGTAAGCATAACTGGTGATACTGTTCGTTCGACTTAGTATCAGTGGCAGATCTTTGATTTTCTCTATTCTGTATATGTTGAATGATACTTTTGTTCGATTTATGATCAGTGGCAGATCAGAAATTCTATTCGTTCCATTTTTGAATAGTAACAGACCAGCCATACTATTCATTTGTAATCCAAGGGTCGCAGGCTGGAGAACTACCCCGGCCAGCCAGGGTAAGTCCTTGCAAAAGGTACTTAGCTCCCATTTCCTCTACGCGATATAGCCAATATATTTTAAACATGCCGTTAGACCTGAATAAACATAGCAAACATAATCTATATTTGATCAGTGCTAGATCAGTTTCATTTTTCTGTCTACCTATAATCAGTGTCGGCTCAGTGGTCCTGTTTGTTATGTTGATGATTAGTGCCAGATCAGTGATATAATAGGTACTTTTGATGGTCAATAGCAGATCTGCGATACGGTTTGTTCTCAGTTATGATAATAGTGGACCAACGATGCTGATAGTGCTATTATTATCTGTGTTAGTGTCAGGAGGTGGGGGATGAAGTGAGATCCCCACTACGTATGGTTTTTTGGTTATCGTTATTGTCCGGCTCGAGTAAACAAGAAAATAAAATATGAAATTAATTGATGGAATAACAAAGATCTGAAGAGAGATATAGAATAAAATTCACAACCCCCCGTATGTAAAATATACAAATTTAATTAATTACATAAACAAAATAAAGTTAACGAGACATTTGAATGATGCATTTTCTCTTAGAAATAGAGTTACAAAATTTATGTGAAATTCAATTAGCCTTTCAATTACACAGATTAAACAAATTTTATCATATAATCAAGTAGCTGATCGAACTTAAATTGCCGGCATGTCAGCATCACCTGGTTGCTTCCGGTCCTTTCCAAATTATTGTTGGTGATAGGTCAGAGTTGCTATATTTCTTTTCCTTCTCTCTCTCTCTCTCTCTCTCTCTCTCTCTCTCTCTCTCTCTCTCTCTCTCTCTCTCTCTCTCTCTCTCTCTCTCTCGCGTCTACTGCTGATCATCAGCCGTCTTGTCTACAGACTGCGCTGTTTCTACTGTGCAGTAGAGGTATGGAGCTATGTTATCTTGTTTTTTATTGATACTCACTGCTGAATCTCTTTCTTTCCGTGTCGTCAACATTCCGACAAATGCCCCCTTGGAGAATCTAACTAGAAATACTGCTATTTCCCGAATCTCAAATTCTTGTTTGCCTAAGAACTTAGACTGTCTAATTTCTCGAGGGAGGTTTACTTAAAACCTTGAATTTCGTCTGGGAACACACACCTCTCGTCAGGATTCATTTTCTCTTTTAACACTCCTATCGAAGTCAGAATAATTCTCTCAAGGCCGCTTTTATTAATACCTATTTTTGCAAAATATAATTTTATGAGACCTGTTTCAAATGGCCAAAAATTTCTCAAAACTTTGCTCTGCTTTGTCCTAACTCTGCCATTATTCTTTATATGACCTTACACTGATATATCTGTCGGATTGTTATCGAACCGACTCTGATTAAAATTCAATTCATGCCCCAAACAGAGCAGATTCCATCTCTCGTATGCAAGGTTTATTGTGAGTCATTATTCGTTCTTTATACGATGATCTGTGTCAGATCTATGATCTAATAATAATATAATTAATGGCAGATCATACATATCAGATCAACATTCATGTCGTACTATTTATTATTAGTGGCAGCTCAGCGATTCTGTTAGTCTCGCTTATAATCAATCGATATATCAGCCCCACACATGCAATGATATTTATTAATGTTTTAGGGGCTGATATCATCTATTCATTAAAACCTGCCAAAAACCTGCTTACAATCTTGTGTGCACACATCTGCGTACATTGTATACACTTGTCGGTATTTCTCGTGGCTGTTTAGCAACCGTCGGCTGAAGGGTTCTTTTGGAGATATATACATATTTCCAGATCAAATCCAATGCTTGGCAAATTTTAAATCCACGTAGAATAGCACAGCCTCTCTGTCCTGTGGATATTTTGGATTTCGCGCTAGATATGGCTATTACCAAACACCGGTAAGTGCCTAAACCGTACGCAGGTGTGCTCCAGAAAGATTAGCATGAAGCAAAACTGCACATCTTAATAAACAGGTGACATTAGATCCATATATCGTCCATCAGTATCAACACAGATGGGGGGGGGGAGGGTATTTACCCAACTAGGTCAATGGCAGCTGAGTAATACCGTTAGTTCTACTTATGGTCAGTGGTACTTCGGTGTTACCAGATCACTGATACTTTTACTTCTCACTATGATCATTCGCAGATTAGTGAAACTGTTAGTCATATTTATGATTTCAATCAAACAACATAAATCCCGATCTTATTGCGCATTAAGCAACGACAAATTTGGATTGACGCCGCTTGTAGTTGAGTTCACGATATACACGAATAAATACAGCAAATTTGGATTGACGCTGCTTATAGCTGAGTTTACGATATACACGAATAAATACGGCAAATTTGGATTGACGCTGCTTGTAGTTGAGTTCACGATATACACGAATAAATACGGCAAATTTGGATTGACGCTGCTCGTAGTTGAGTGCACGATAAACACGAATAAATACAGCAAATTTGGATTGACGCTGCTTGTAAATGAATTTACGATATACACGAATAAATACGGCAAATTTGGATTGACGCTGCTTGTAGTTGAGTTCACGATATACACAAATACATACGGCAACATGTCGTTATAACTGACACCCGTTCATGAAGGAAACTATAAAGAAACATATTTTAGTTTTATTTACATATTTACATATAACCTCTGAAAGGACACCTTGCCTAAAGAACAAGATCTGAGGTATCTTGAATTTTCTCTACAGAGAGGATTCCTTCCACCTGAAGTAAGTTATAATAAGCATTTCGTTTGCAGTGCTGACAGAGAGCTGAGGCGATTTAACATCTACATGTATCTGAATATTGAGAATTCATTCGGAACCATTCTGTCTAGTTAGCACAAACCAAAACGGACATAAGATGAATTTTCTATACAGCTGAATAAGTGGTCCTAGTCAAAGAACAAAGCATATATCCTACTTAGTATCCTCTTGACACTCCCTTAATAGATAAGCATTCCAATCAGCATGAAATAAATACCATGTGTTACCGGGAATCCATTTATCTAATGAATATCTTCACAATGATGGAGCCTAAATGAAAAGAGGGTTCTTGTGCAATTAATTGAAACTTAACGGTCTATCTCGATTGGGAATGAAGTGCAGTTGGTTTGTATAAAACTCTTAACTCCATGTCGATATTGTGACTCTTTCAAACTAACTTAAGAATATGATGCCTGAAACAAAAATGGTGTTTCAAATCATAAAGCTCACCCTATATTTGTGTCCGGTTACCTTAAGCAGACATTTTGATATACAAGTCGCTATTCTGTTAAATGCGATGGCTTCTTCCGATAGAAACATGCTGGGCCTTTAATGCCAATATTTGGACCTGATTTTAGGACAGAAAGTCTGATGTTCATCCCTAGAATTTTCTTCACCTTTTAAAATGGAATTTTTTACGTTTTTCCCAGGTTGTATTGATGATGATGGGAAGAGAAATTATTACGCGCGTGCCTATATTGTTTGACCGTTTTATAAGTTTATCGGGGTCATGATTTTACATTATTGCTACCATATTTTTCAGAGAGAGAGAGAGAGACAGACAGACAGACAGAGAGAGCAACAGCACATAGCAACGTACGCTGCAATAAGTCCAAGAATCCGGCCACGCGCTTCCGAGATCTGTGTATGCCCATGTCAAGGCGGCCGACGCCATCGAAAAACAATCACAAAAAACAACTGTATGCTTTAAACATTTTGCCTTGTGGCAAAGTAGGTTCTTGAATTTGGCAGTTGACTATTCTGTTGCAACTTTTTAATTATGGTGCATTCTGGCGATTGTGACCAGTTTTATGATTCTACCTTAATCATCACTACGACGTTTTTGTGATTTTAGGTCAGCTAAATTTTAACTATAAATGTTTCCTATCATCTTAATCAAAGTAACCAGAACACCTGAGAAACAAATTAAAGGTGAACCAGTTTTCTGATGACACCGCCAAAACGTGCCCCTAATTGAAACAAAGAAAATATCGGGTTACAGCAATCATACACTCTTGTTGAGTTGTTTGGTGTCTCCTGCATTTTGGATTTAAGAATCTTGCATTTTATGAGATATTTCACATTTGTGTTTTGCATGTGGCTGTGTTGCACCACATATCACCACAAGGTTCAGAGAATCCATTGATGACATGGTCCAAGGGGCTTGGGTTTGCTCTGGTGAGTATGGCTCTCAAATTTGTTTGATCTGCGGCAGGCTATAACTAACTTGGCTAAATCACAGATAAAATAAAACGTTCCTGACCCCTCTTCGAGAATTATATTATCCTAATTTGGGCTTCTTAGTTTTGGGTAAAATATGTCATTTGGTATGAGTCATGCACTTAAAATAAATAATAGAAAAGAGTGACACACAACAAGCTTTATAAAATTCAATAACTAATTTATTCGCCTGGAATACAAAGTGAAAATGTAAAGAAAGGAACTTACGGTGTTACAAATGAAATCACAGATAATCCCAGAATTAAACATGTCCTAATAATGAAATATCTGACTAAACTTTAGTGGAAATCTAAATTAAATCCAACGCTGAAGGTGTTGATGTGTCTGTGATAGCTTGTATCTTGGTGTTGTACCAACAGTCTTTTGCTGAATCACTGCAATATAATTCAAGGTTTTAATTCACTATATTCCTAGTGAATGTCTGTCTCCAAGAATATTATTTTTATGAGCACTCTATATTTCGAAAGAATAATTATTTAAATAAAATAATTTGAAGAAATAAATTTCAGCCCCAATGAATTTCTGGACACAACATAATAAAATATATTCTGCCACGAACTTAAAGCACGAATAACAGATTTCAGAAAAACGTCAATTATATGACTAAGACGCAAAACAAAACCGCGGATAAGGATCAAAAGTTCATTGTTCCATAAAGATTAGAAAGTTAGTTATCATAAGACACGTGACATAAATCTCGTAGTCCAAGAATAACTATATAAAAAACAGCAATGTCCTTGATTCAGCTTAAGATAATGATCCTCACTCAGAGGGACATAAAAGGTTGTTTACAAAATTGTCACTGATTTTGGACAAGGTCAGCAACTAGATACAACGTTGGTTACCCACAACATATAACGAAATTTAAAAAACAAACAACCTAACAAACAATGCAAATTAAATATGCATAATACATTGACAGACATGAAAGAAGTTTATTTTTGTACATATTTATCTAGATAGACACGTTGATTGAGATATCTGGATAGAAGATGGGGAGACGAAGTTACTGACATGTTGCTTGATAGATAGATAGATAGATGTTTGGGAGGGCGGGCGGTGGGCGAACGTACATACAGACAGACAGAAAGACATAGGTAGATAGAAAATAAATCATTGTGTCAGAAGGTATTCGAGAAAAGTGTAATTAAAATCTTACTGCAAATTATTTGATTCACATTTCAAAACTGGAAAGTCATGTCCAGTTTCAAAAGGACGTCTGTGAACGAAACTCGCTGACTTTTGAATACATCAATCCCGACCATCCAGTCTGAATAATGGCCAGCAAACTCTACTTGAGTATTAGGAGTATTTCGTGCTTCGCGTAAGTCGAACTGATCTTTTCCTGGTCAAAATATTATGCTTTTCTCTGTGAAGACCAATATCTATACTTTTCATTGACTGAACACGATGGCCTTTTAAAGTACAATACAACCCACGCTTCTTAAAAGCGTGTATCCCTGAAAAAAATAAACGTTATAGATCCGCCCCTGAAATTCATATGCGAAGAGCAGTGTTAAAACAAACAGTTTGTATCGATGGGCTGGAAGTCATTCGTTTGAGAAAGGGCTTGTATATTTGGAAAATCAACAGATTTATGTACAATTAGCGATTATTTGATAGAAGATTCATCAATATTTATTATCTGTTCTTAATTTGGGAAAATCTTGGGCTCTAATTACGAGGCTTTGCATACGTTTTTTGCAACGAAGAAATATTAGTTTCAGGTTTATCTTGTTTAAACTGAGTCTAGATGTAGGCCATACGCTTTAATAAGGTCATGTATTTGCCAGCATGTTTCACAACAATACGCCTAATA
>JAECUM010039521.1:0-15740 GCA_016617855.1 Megalonaias nervosa
CAGCGATACAGCCAAGAGCATAACCAGATGGTATTCGTCACTGAGGTGAATCTTTTTCTGTACTTCCACAAGGAGCCAGCTGAGGATGTGGTTACAAAAGCATATGTAATTTACAAAGTGGCCACAAACAACTGAGGGCACATCTTCCTGGATAAGAAAGCAGTTGTATTTCTTCAGTTACTTATGGCTTTTCTAAGTATGATTTCTCTCACTTTGCATGAAATGAGTGGTCGGCCTCTGAACCTTGCTTAACAAATTGCAAGTTGGCGCCAAGAAAATAATAATAATTTGACGTGGACTATCTTGTTAACATCACATGTTTCTAATGGGGAGAATCTTCCATCAACTTCAACATCTACTTGATACAGGTCATTTTGAATTTATGCTGTAACTGGTGACGGTTTTACCAAAGAATAAGATACTTTCAGATGTTAATATTGGAATATATTGCCTAAGTCATAAAGCCACAGTTCGATTTGCCTGCGCTTGTGTTACGCGCAGCATACTCTTTCTTCCTTTGCACTATATCCTTAGGACAGGCAGCGCAAGTGCTAATTTGAGACAGGTCCTATTAGCTTAATGTAGACACAAACCATGACTGTAAACATCAATGGACCGTTATTTCAAGCGCCGGCACCCCCCTGGGTGTACGCATCTTGGTTCACTGCCAAGGTCATACTCTCGGCTTTCTTCAACAGTGCTATTAACACAGACCCAAATGACTTGGTCATGTTTTCCTATGCCACGGAAGACCTTGAACATTCGGGTTTGGAACGTTTTTGAACTCATCACTAAACCTGTCGGCATCGTGGCAGGCCACGTGGCAGTTTTCGACGTCACTACTGCAATGAGCGACAAAAGCCTGTCCGTTGTTATATATCAACCTTATCAGCCTGCTTTGCTGCGTAAATTCAAAATCTAACCACGAGCCAGCTGCCACAGTTAGAGTCACCAAACTTAAATTCCAAACACAAACACCAGCAAGGTGCCACTGTCAGAGTCACCAAACGTAAATGACAAATACAACCACCAGCAAACTGCAACAGTCAGAGTCACCAAAGGCACAAAGGCATCAACAAGAAAGCATCATTTGGACATTTAACCTCAATACTGCAACATTTCTAAAATAATAAAAGCACATTGTTGCACGCCTGTCTCGAGTTTATAAATGGGCGGCTACCTTCTTGACCCCAACCATCTCACCTGTGGCCCTCCAACCGGAGGCTCGCCAACGCCCTTTCTAGTGCTACTCCTTTTGAAGGTTATTTCTTACCGAGGAAGGTAGATCAAAGTGTCTTGTTCAATGATATACCACAGGAGCCGATAAGGACTGATCAGATGGTGGGAACTGAACCCACGCCATTCTGGTCACTAGTCAAACATATTATCCGCTGAACTACCGAGGGTTGTGAATATAAATGTAAGCTAAGTTTTAGTCTCTGTGTGTATGTCTGTGTACCTGTATGAATCTCTGTCTGTACCTGTATGTGTTGCTTTATAATAGCCCTAACATGCTCATGCCACACACAAAAATACACAAGGCTCCTTTGTGGATGATGTCTGCATGGTGGAAATGGCAGACTGCGAAGTGAAAGTTGATACTTAAGTGGAGCCTGATTATTGGAAGACTTTGTGAAGTTGATAATGTACCTTTCCACTAACCCTGCATTCTGTGGAAGCTTATTTCCACTTTTCCTCTCATACCTGACTATTTGGGTAACTGAATGGCAGGAACTGTGTTTCTTAAACAAGTGACTTTGATACACAAGATAAATCACAATAGCCAGTTCGAATATAATATTGTGAATTGTATCGCAAAATTATTAGTATATATTGCATTTAAAAATAGACTTATATTTCTTTCAATATGTAGAAAAATAAAAACTCTAAATGTGAACAAAAAGCAAAGTGCTGGATAAAATGCTCAAAGCATCTTTATAGTACAAAATGGAACCGTTTCTACAGACAATACGTAACACTGCCCTTATTGATCAGTTTCGATGTTTACGATACAATACGTGACGCTGCCCGTATTGATCAGCTTCAGTGTTTACAATACAATACGTAACGCTGCCCGTATTGATCAGTTTCAATGTTTACAATACAATACCTAACACTGTCCGTAGTGATCAGTTTCAATATTTGCGATACAATACGTAAAGCTGCCCTTGTTAAACAGTTTCAATGTTTACGATACAATTGTGAACATCTAACTGTGCAGCCTCTTGACTATTTCATCCCATCTAAATGCCCACAATATTCATAAATATACGTACTCTTCGTTTAATATGAGCACTGACAGATGGCTTAATGAAACTGGACCAAATGTATGGCTATGATTCAAAACATGTAAGATCAAATCAAAGACACCATAATTTCACATGTTGTGATACTTTTTTCTGTGTTAGAAGTTGATTTATGAAGTTGAACCGACTCATTTAAGCAACTTCAGAATAAGTAGCGATTCTTTGTCACTTCTAGATGCCGCTTGTCCTTGCTGTCTGTTAGTTAAAGACAGTGCTGCCTGTGTTTAGCAACCTCATGATGGACTGGATTATGGACTGAAGGAATGCCACACTTTTTCGTTTTATGGCTTACACTCACACCCAAACTGTAATATATTCAAACAAGATAATTCTTGAGTTGTTTAACTACAGCTTGCAGATTCGTAGATCCTGTGCATTGCAAAGGCATGCAACGTGTGTTTGCCAAGTAAATAAATACATAATCTATTTAAATTGTGTTTTGTTGAATGCCTACATCCAAAAGAATTTTAGTGGCATATCAGTTTGAAAAATTGGTCAGTAACATAATAGTGCCTCTCATCTGTAGACTTTATTAATTGATACGCAATGAAGTGACCCCTTGCTATGCGCAAATCGTGCAACAAAGCGGCCATTAGCACTCGACAACACCGGTATTCAGATACCCTTATCAATAAGGCAAACATCAGTGGAGGTAAGACTTCTCTTTAACTTCTTCGCCTTGCAAATACATATGAAGAAAAGTACCGAATATTATACCAATGTATTCATTCGTATTTCGTATTTGAAGAAATAGATACAAAGAGAGCTGGAAGTATGTAAGTCGCTCTCTCTCTCTCTCTCTCTCTCTCTCTCTCTCTGAACTGAACTGAACTGAGACGCATTTGTGACTTGCAAATATATAAAATGCACTGAATTCGTATATGGTCGAAATATTGACAAGTTGTGAAAGAAGTATTGTTTAAATGATTCAAAGAGGCATTATTTTATTTGAAGAAAAAACATTTAAAGCTCTTCGGTTATTTGGTCCTAAAACTCCGATATACCAACCTACAAACCTATCTCTGTAAATGTAAATAGACGTTCCGTCCGCAAATTCATAAAATAATAATAATAATAATAATAATAATAATAATAATAATAATAATGATAATAATAATAATGATAATGATAATAATGAACATTATTTTTCATCTTATTTCCGCAAAATTTCAATGCCTTACATTTCCCTCGAGCTCTTTCCTAACGTCTAGCAGCCTGCGTGCTTATATACGCATGTACGGTTGTGTGCGAATGTATGCATGTTTGTACGTATATACGTACGTACGTACGTACGTACGTATGTATGTATGTATGCATGTATGTATGAGTGTATGTATGGATGGATGGATGGATGGATGGATGTATGTAGGAGGAATGTGATTGGATTTTGGTCACAATCTTTATAAATCCCTATGCCTAATATCGATTATCTCATATTCAGCTCCGAGAATGCAAGTATTTTGGAGTCACTGTCAGTTCTGTACGTTGTTTCAAAAATCACAAACAACCATTTATCTGGTCGTTATTCTTATGAGATGCAATGCTAAGGCTAACTGAACATTCACTTGCATCTGTGTGTGTGTGTGTGTGTGTGTGTGTGTGTGTGTGTGTGAGAGAGAGAGAGAGAGAGAGAGAGAGAGAGAGAGAGAGATGCTGATTGGATTGGTCAAGTTCCCGTTCTTATTTTTCTTTAATTTTTGTTTGAATCATCAAGATGAAAACAGTTCAAAATTTTCAGGAAGGTTTATTAATATCATGAGCTGCTTTATTCTCCGGCGTCAAAAGTTGAACTCAATACGTACGTCCCCAATGTAATTTAAACAGCATGATGACGTCAAAAGCATTAAATAATAATTATATAGCCAGGCAATTAACAGCGGAGTTGTTATTACTGTCTCACATGAAAAGTAATAACAGTAATGGTTTTAAAGTCACGAATAACTGGAACATTTAAATCAAAGCCTTAACTAAAAGCATCTCTCTCCTCATCCCCCCACGCCCCACCGCATGGTATTGCGAATGAAATGCTCGGTTTGTAAATCAAAACTAGAAAAAATGGACAAAAGATACACCAACCAAACCATATTACTAAAATGTGCCCATACGAGTAACACGATTAAGCCGGACTGGTGTTGGATTTTGCGAAGACACTGAGAACAATTTTGTGAATGAAATGTTTATTTATGATGCAGCTAATTTCTAATGTAGTTTGAATCTATACTCGTGTGCATAAAGTGAAAAACAATGGATTTAACAGACTGATGCGTACCGAATACAACAACTGATATAAGGAAATGATATCGTTCCCAAACGGAATTAACCAGAACAAGGATGATCACTGTTTAGAATTTATACACAAAATGAATAATGTGTGATTTTATCATTAAGATTGCTTAAAGTATGTTATATATGTACACGGATATTAATACTGCATGTTTCATCCACAAGTAAGGTGTGTGTATTATTGATTTTCACTCATATAGTGATATCGAACTACTGATTTCACTCATATAGAGACAGTGAAGCACATTAATTCAAATAATTGCACATAATTATTTCGTGGCGTACAGTTGGCGATCACGGAGTATTTTCGGTTAAATGGCTCTCTTCGAATATTCAAGTAGCCATCACGCATGCCCCGCCCTTCCCAGTATGCTACAGGATCCCTCAAGAACTTCATCATTCCCTGTAAACCCATTGGTTCTCAAGTCAACGTCACCATCGACCGCAGCATCCAGGGGATAGGTAAACCCGCATAGTTATACGACTTCACGTCAAAAACAGCTAAGATTACAATGACTGTCGTGTAGTGCAGGAGACACGGTTAACAGCTAATACAATAACATTAACAACTCATGCGAACACACGACTTAGCTTCATTGCACATTAAATCATGTTATCATAACTACAGTACCAGATTAATATTATAATAACCAGATTGCTATATGAAATCTGTGTCCGACAAGAATAATTTCACTGGATTATAAGAACTCAAACATTATTGAACCTTTATACAATATGGAAGCATGCAACGTATAACTGAATTTATTTTGTCTGTTAAGTTATAAAAATGGCTAACTGAAATAGACTATAGTCTACATGATAACCGTGTTGTGTGACACAATGATCTTTCATTACAACAAAATTAATGTTTGAAAATAAATCTGAAATATTTTAACCCAGAACAATATAACTTTTGTCCTCGCAAACGCAAAAATTAAACTTTCGATTTGCTTTAACTCCTGCTTTGTTAATATAATTATTTATTATATTCCGAATATTATATAAATCATCTGTGCAATATTTAAAACGTCTTAACATGTAAATTCTGCTATTTGATCTAATAAAGTTTACACTTAAAAAACAGTTTAGCATCTTAACGGTGTTTAATATACGTTAATACTTACTTCCTAACACATTGTGATCACACCGAAAGCCAATTATTTGGAGATAATATTCTAAACAATGCAGAATATGCAACTACTGACTTATAACCACACTCACAAGATACGGGAAAATAATCCAACGATTATTTTCTTCTCTGATTTTTGCAGTTTTTTTATTATTATTGGGAACAATATTTTTTAACTTCATATACTGTACTTAATATATCCAAGACTTATTTCAAAATATTGAATATACTTAACCCCAGCGGGGAATGCACCGTTATAATATTTCGATTTATCTGTAGGCGAAATAAGGTAGTCGACATCAAGCATCAGTCAAAGTCCAGCCAGATAGCAGCAAAATATATCCGTGGGTTGTTTCTATATTATTACAAGCAGACGAAAGGAAGTGACCAATAGATGATGCACATACTTTCCATCCGGTTCACAAATAGATCATAATGATTGTATAAGCTTGGAAGACCTCTGTCTTTAAATTATCTGAGGGACTTTACAAATTTTTCCGTCTTTTCAAGAGTGCATCATAGCATGCTGAATCTATCAGTCCATGCAACTTTTCATGCCATGTGTTATGTGCAGACTTGAAGCCGTCGGAGACTGCTGAAGCTAACTTTTAAAACTGCAAAATGTAATAAATTATTATTTGACTAAGATTTTAAGATTTACAATGCACTTCAAATTCTTTTGTTGTTGGGGTTTTTTTCAGAATGGCGAAAATAGGATCCTCCTCGATGTTGCAATTTCTAATTATATTTGTATTAGGAATTACAAGCAGAAGCAGTGGTAAGTACTCCACACCTACCCCATCAGCATCCCATTAGTATTTACAACCTTTTCAATCTTTCGAAAATTCTGTGTGGATAGATATTGAACGTACGTACGTATCTATATCTGTAATAAACCTAAGGTATGTGACATTTGTATTTACGTCTCCCTGTATAGTTTTGTACGATTATAGGATTATTTGTTGATTATGGCGAGT
The DNA here is from genome assembly GCA_016617855.1 of Megalonaias nervosa. Lineage (NCBI taxonomy): Eukaryota > Metazoa > Mollusca > Bivalvia > Unionida > Unionidae > Megalonaias > Megalonaias nervosa. Next base: position 6,696 of record JAECUM010039521.1, read on the forward strand.
TGGTGTTAGCCAGTTGCTGTAGCAGGCGTCATAATGTACAGCATTCACTAGACTTTATAACAGCATGGATTAGTTTCTTAAAATGGACCCTCCCTGATTTATTTTCATAGGGAATTCTGTGGATAGATTAATGTATGTATGTTTATTAATTTAAGATAGGAATAATTCTTTGTATTTAATGTGCGGGTCATGTTGTGTAATTCATATGTTGGAGTACTAATGTGCGGCTGAGAATGGCATACTAGTCAGTCAAAACAAAGTGAAGCTAGAACAATGCAGTTTAGTGATATATGGTCATTTTGGTGATTAGAGAAAATGTTTTGTAATATTAGCCTATTTAAGACCATTTCAGTTGCCAACGACTGTTATCATGTGAATTGACGTGAATTGACGTTTTGCCTCATTCTTTACAGTATGAGTCCCCGGCGACCCGTCCTCGCCTCTGACCCCAACGACACCCTATCCCCCACGAGCCCCGTGATGTTTGGTTACTTTTTGCGTAGGAGCTGGTAGTGCTGTAAGTACCCACTTGACGCGAATGTGTCAGTCATGGAGGTTAGAGTCTCCTACGGGTGTCCGTGTCCCCATAGGGTGTCGAAAAAGATCAAACAGCCCCTTCTGTACTATTCTGTGCTAGTCTGCAGCCATTGTGGAAAGGTAAAATCTCTGCACACACGCACAGAGAGACAGCGAGACAGAGAGAGAGAGAGAGAGAGAGAGAGAGAGAGAGAGAGAGAGAGAGAGAGAGAGAGAGAGAGAGATGATATTGCTGCTACTCAGACAGGCAAAATTCAATTTATGTTAGAGATCAATATAGACACGCTGCGTGAAGATTGCGTTTTAACTCAATTTTTACTCTTTGTAAATCTGCAACGGCACGGTTTTTTATTTGTGCTTTGAGTTGTCTGTGATTTTTCATTTCTGAGAGTATAGTCTCAAACTATCCCACATTGGATGTTTTATCCTCGATTGCTATCGAGCACAATTTACTGATCGTATTGAGACTGTTCTGTGTAGCCTCAAGCGATTCGGAATAGACGCGATCTCAGAAATGCAGTTGCATCGAGATTAATTTGCTCGCACCACTAGAGACAGCGGGTACTATCTATATAGTTCCGACCTCAGTTTTGTTATTATATGCCAGGTCGATCTCTGATGTGTACAACTGTATCGGCAATATTTTACTTCGTACATCCATCATGTGCCCGGCTTGATCCACCAGAGAAAAACGAATATGGGTCAGAACTCATCATCAATGTTGTATATTTCGTGAATATCTTCAACAAGTTCGTGCATCAGCGCACGGTACGTGGCTCTGTTCATGACATGATTGGCAAGCAATCGCTCACAAGTCGATGTTTCTTCATTGATAACTACGGGGACATTGTTGCCCGCACGAACTGATCCCCGCTAGAATTTCCAATCGATCCTCGAGATCGTTAGGATCGCATAGTCCTGCACCACGAAGTCCCTCTCCTTTCTTTTCTTGTCTTGCCTGTGATTCTTCACACTTTCTTATTTGTTCGACTATCCACTTGTTGTATTCGTTTGTTCTTTCCTTTATCGGACCCGTTGATCTCTCAAATTCAATAATAGCTCGATTTAAGAACTCTTCTAATTTCTTGTTTCTTGTTCATATTTCCGCTTCCTTGCAGGTGTGGTTAGACTGTTTCCCTTTTGAGTTTTACCACCTTCTGACCAAAAACTTGAGATTGTCCGACATTCGACGCGGTTTGTTTCCTTAGAGCGAAATTAGGGGACATTTTGTTTCCTTTGCTGAGGTGTAGGTACAGATGCGTGTTCTTGTTAAACGTTTCTTCGTTTGTATGTTCGGGAATTGGTCGAGGTATTCGCGTCATAAGTTTTGTCTTGATACTTCTTTAAACTGTGTCATTTGCAATAGCGCGTAAGTGGTGATCCCATCGAGGAGTATCCATCGCTTGATATCCAGCTAAGAAAAAATCGCCTTATTGCACCAGCATACACCCATGAGATGGTTCTTGGATTGGATCATAATGGCCGTGTGTTAGAACGCAAGACGGTCTCGAAGGCATTCCAGGTACAGCGCATGTTTGAGGTCTTTTATGCACAATCGCCCGTGGAACGCAGTTAGCAATTTTAATGTTCTTGCAGCCTGTCACGACCGAGCTCATCTTGGGTCGCAGTGTCTTATAGTCTTCGATCGGCTATGCCGAGCATTCATCTTTGAACTTGTCCATCACAGAGGATGTTCTTTCCAATACTCTCTCGTATCAAATTCACTGGCCAAACTTGGCTTGTCCATGTCTGCGTACACAACAGCAGCGATGTCAAAGTGGATGTACAGCATCTTGACCCGATCCTCTTTACGTTCAGGATCGAGCGCTGATACGGGGACAACCACGAACCGTGCACTGACAGCTTTTCTGGGGACAGTGGATAAAAAATTGTTGTGCTCTTCGTGCAAATACTCGGGATATTCCAGGTCGACTTCAAAAATTATCCGTGCTCGTCGTGGTGGTTGTGGCCATGCCCATCCTTGCCTATGATCAGTGTATGCAGGATCGATATACTGAAATCCACCCATTGGCAACGGCTACATCATGGCCTAACCCTACAAATTATTGGGATCGAGATACTAACTTTAACTGTTGGAGTCAGCGTGGTTATACCCGAACTCGTGGGTTGCTGGCACGAGCGTACCTGTGACTGGACATAGATATTCCGCCACGAATCGACCGACCGCTCAATAATCAGATGCTGGTCGATGAGCAATTCCAGCTCGATCTTAGTCTTGGACAACACTGCGTAGCAGCCCAAACGCAGGGCTGAAAAGTAATGGGTAGGGGGTCGAGCTTGTACGCATGCAATGCGGTCTCGTGAAATGCCTCAAACACGTCTGCAAGCAACAACACGGATAGAAACCTTCGTCATAATCGAACACATTAACAGAGATACCTGGGTTCAGAGTTTCTTTAGTGTGGCTTTGGTCACTTACACGGGAAACTCGATCACGAAAGTTGAGTTTACCTAGGTGTTTTCTATATTTTTTAGGTCCGTTCGATGTCCTGATTGTCGCTAGCCGGATGACCCACTCAAAATAGTAATTAACAAAATTCTTCATGTTGATCACTGACCTTGGCAGGACCGATTCTGGTGTTGTTGTGTAACTGGATCCACGAAACAGGTGATACAACGAGATATGAACCTTGATCTGGCAACATCTTTCAAGTGTCCATCCTGATCCTAAATTGGGGTATTTCTCCAGCGTTTCGAGAGTCTTTTCGATGCCTCTGCCAATTTCATCTCTGATGGCTCTGCTTCTTTTGTGGTTCAGAATCATGCGGGCACTATCGTGAATCCAGCAAGTAGTGGTTTTGAATCTGTCTTCGTCACCACTATGCGGCATAACCAGAAAAACGCTGAGGACACTGTCTTCTTTGATCCCAGCGTGATCAACGTTTTGTAACACCGCTACAATTCTATGAATCAGTTGTGTCAGCAGTAGTCGATAGTATTTGTCTGGTGTGTAGGTGGGCGGGATAATGGCCACATGATTTTCCAACTCACCGCGAAGTTTCTGAACTTTGAATTCTTGCACATGTGATTGTTGTGTTTGTTCACGAACCTACTCGGCCGCTTCAGTAGCGATAGCAGAGGCAAGACGACGTTTTTATTCTTCCTCAATATGAAGTCGGTTCTGCTCATGCGAGTCTATTATTGCAAAGATATTGGCTGTTCTTGCGCCACTGGATATTCAGATATGGTGCTCGCGTGCAAATTGTCTTAGTTGTTTTACCGTTATTCTTTTGGTTTTTTGTTGTTGTTGTTGCTGCTGTAGTAACAGTGACAACAGGTGGTGGTGGCGGTTGGGAATTGGGGGTAAAGATGCGTTTCAGTAATTAAAGTATGCATGCTTTTCACAAACGACTTGGCATGTGTATGACGTGCTGCTGTGCGAGCTGTCTTAAGCGTGACACTTGCAAGCATGTCTATACTAAGGGGATGGCGAAGTGTCTCTCTAACTGGGGAATTTTGTTTGCAAGGATGAGAAACTGTGATTGCTTCAAATCTGTTGTTGCTGTGGTATCTGCTTTTGTGTTTGGGCAGCCACAGGCGTTTGTGGTTTTTATTTCTGTCAGTGAAACCTGTATTACTCCCGAAGAGATCCACAAGGTTGGCAATGTTGTTTGCATGATTTGACTCCAATGCCATATTTCAGGCAAGGTCGTACCCCTAATCACTCGCGTAATATTTACGTGTGTGTTCCGCAGTACTCATAATGGCATGGTCTGCCACAGGGTTCATATTTTCCAAGGCAGGTTGCTTTGCATTTTTGGCGTCACAATACATGGGGCTTCTGCGTTCCAATGCCATAGAAATTCTTATCTACATAACTGTGAGCGTTTATCTAAATGAAGAAAACATGGCCACATTTTTCTGTTAGCAGCACTCACACTCGTACACCCCATGGCAAACACAAAACGACAAATCAATCCTGGCCAAATAATTGACCACGCCTATCTCGAGTAACCACAACAAACCTCTTCTACGCTGTTAACGTAAAGCATTTTTCAGAAATGTGTTCACCTCAATAAGAGCAAATGAGTCATCGTCGATTAAAATGGCAACATATATTTGTGTCGGGCGATAGTCGCAAGTACCCAATAATGTTGAGCCTCGCATCGGGAATTTAATCCACTTTGTCCCATAACAGAACATCTAAAAAGTTAATTAGATACTTGCGCTGCCTCTTTCTTGCTGCGCGGTAATGTGATCTGTAAATTAGATTGAAATGAGATGCCATTTTTATTCTTATGGTCCTAAAGCCTGCTCTGAAACATCTTCGTCACAAACCTCTTCAAAAATGTTACTCACTTCAGACGCATTGGGCGAGTTATTCTTTTTCTTTTGGGGATATTCTCTTTCATGCACGATATTCTGCAGTTTCTTTTTGATTTGTTTGCCTCAAAAATCTGCCTACGTTTGGTTCGTTCTCTTTCTAAGCTCACTGCCACATTTACTAGCTTATCGGTGTTTAGGACAATTTGTACAACATTGATTGGGCCTCTTTTATGAATCTGTATGAAGTATTCAAACGATACTGCGATTTAAGTTGTTCTGCTATATCACTGACTTTCCAGTCTTTAGGCAGGATTAAGTCATTGCTAGCAACATCAATAAACTCATTTATAATGCTTTGGCAATCAGTTCACTGCCTGTTGCTCAACATTTTCTACATTAGATCACTCCTAGCATTTAATAAAATCTATATTCACAACTCGGCTATATGTTTCTTTTTCACCAACATAAAATGAACAATATACATACAGCACACTGCGGGAAAATAATCAATACACAGCAAGCCAAACTAGTAGGCTTAGCAGTGTGTGTATATTGATCACTACTCTCTCTGCAGAGATTTTCCTTTCTACAATCGCTGCAGACTAGCACAGAGTAGTACAGAAGGGACTGTTTGACCTTATTCGATACCCTATCAGGACACGGACACCCGTACGGGACTCTAACCCCCATGACTGACACACTAGCGTTGCGTTGGGGTTTACACCACTACTACCAACCTCTCGGCCAAAAATTAACCAAAACATCATGGGCCGCGTTGGGTTTAGTTTGTCATGAGGGTTAGAGGCAAGGACGGGTGGCCGAGGACTCATAGGGTAACGAATGAGGCAAAACGCCCGTTCAGTGCTACTTCTTGAGGTCCATGGAAAAACAATGGACTTCAAGCCACGCAGGTGTTATATCCGTTCGATAAGCGACACCTTGCGTATAATAGCATGTATGAAATGGACACCTTCGTAAATACATAGGAAGCACCGGTAGCATCGGTGACGTATTTTTATAACATCTGGTGGTCGTTTTGCCTCAAACTATAAAGATGCTTGCAGACATCAGTTTATAGATAAACTCCGATGCCATTCTTGCATTTCTAAAATGGTCAATTACGCTCCATTAGATGAATGGATAAGCTTACTTTCAGTTTATATTTTTTCAGGCTTTCTGTTGACTACCTTTCTTTTGGCGAATCCCACAACAGATGAAAGTAAGAATTGTAGATGTATTTATTTATTTATTTATTTATTTATTTATTTATTTATTTATTTTGTGGTTGTTTACTTGTGTATGTGTATCTTTCTGTTTTATTGTTTAATCAATCTGGAAAGATAACAATTCTTTTTTATCAGAAAGTTAAAATTCAACATGGGTAACTATTTTATTTCAGAGTAAAGTTCTATTTACATCAAAGACGCTCATTAATGAGTAGTTACTCTGCACAGAATTAAACAATGTCGATGACTTCTGCAGAGCATAACAACTGAACTGAACAATGTAGATGACTTTTACATGGTATAACAACTGAATTAAACAATTTGAAAGACTTTTACAAACAAAGAAATTAACTAGAAACAAGTTATGAATATATGTGATTAATCATATTAATTACTCTGAGAAGAAGTTGCTATCTACGTTGGCCTATTGGCACACATTTACTTTATCGTCCTTACCAATTAACTATTTCAAATACAATAGATTCCCAGTACATATCGTCCTTACAAATTAACTATTTCAAAAGCAATAGATTCCAACTCATTTGCTCTATCGTTATTACCAATTAACCATTTCAAATACGATAGATTCCCAATACATCTTGACTATCAGCACTGCCAATTAAATATTTCAAATACAAGAGAGTACCAATTCGTCTGGCCTATCGTCATTGCCAACTAACCATTTCAAATACCGTATATCCCAATACATCTGGTCCAGATTGTAGGCAAGACAGGGTTCTGATGAAGAATACGGCGAAATGAATATAGCCTGTGTTTATATATAATTATACGATAATGGGACCAGGTGTTGTTTCAAATAATCCAAATTTACGAATAAGCGACATTCATATAATAAAGGCCTTTACTGTAGTATTTATTGTTGTAAATTTATTATGACTATATATCTATTTAATTATTTATTCAGACAATTATCTTTGTATCTTTAGTAATATGTATTTTTAATCAAGGCCGAGTGCAATTACTATTTATAACTTGTTCATTTTTTCTCTTTGACACATCCAAGTGCATGCAGCTCCAGCCAGTAAGAACACATCAGGAGGTAAGACTTTCTTCCTCTAGTACATTTGTTTATCTTGCAAAGGCCACACTGATCTGACCATACTATAAGCTACAATGGTTAGAATATGAAAGACAGTAACCTACAAATCAGAAAGTGAGATATACTTTCTGATTACATGCATGAATGAATGCGAAATAAAAAATTTCTGAATCTTCAGAATTTTATTTACAAAAGAGGTTTCATCAACGATAAATGCATAATCAAGAACCTCGTGTCTATGTCACGTGACTGGCTAATCTGATGAATAATAATTGTTGGACAGAAAAACATGAAAACAGCGTTGAATGCAAAATAACTAATTTTATTTTTATACCTGAGAAGTTTTATAGTGTATAACTGATGAATATATTGAAAATGTGATGATTTGTAAAAGATATTAATGTAAAGTAAAATTTCTTAGGATATTTTATGACTGGCATAATCAACTCATTACGCTTTTACAAATATGGTGACACTGGGAAGTTATTTGTTTGCACAAAAATTACCCATATTTGTCTTTCGACTACAAAATATATATATATATACCTGCTAATTATTCGCTGAGATCCTATGTATATGGGATATTCCAAAGATATATTTATCTTCCTCTTGATTTGTTTTTACTAATTAGGTTGCATTGCGAAGCTCGCTGACGTCATGTTTGTCCTAGATTCCTCTAGCAGTGTCGGCCCCTCTAACTTCATCAAAATGAAGCTATTTGTAAAGCAGATTATTCGACTTTTCAACGTTGACTTCAATTACACGAGGATAGGAGTTATGACTTTCAGCAATGAGCCCAAGATATGGTTCGGTCTAGAAGCATACGGAACAGAGAAGGAAATTTTTCAAGCCATCGATAACATAACCTACCTAGAAGGTGGTACCTATACTGAGCATGCGCTCGAGACTTTGCGACTGGAAGGCTTTGCTCATGAAAGAGCAGGTGATACGGCTCCAAACATCGCCATAGTTATAACCGATGGTTTCTCGCATTACCCGGAAGCGACGCAAATCCAGGCTGAAGGGCTTCGGCGTCATGGTGTCACGCTGTTTGCGATAGGAATTGGGAACAGTACTGACAAAACAGAACTAGAAGGCATCGCTAGTACTGATGATGTCGGACATAAGCTTGCGTACCACGTCGATACTTTTGATGGTTTACGAAGCTTGGAAAGTGTTGTAGCGTATGCTACATGCGACGGTTAGTATAAACCAAAATTTTTCCGCGGGAAAAAAAAAACAAACTTTTGTTGTCTTTTAATTAAAACTTCTTCCTAATACTATCAAAAAATTCTATAAAGAGTATATCGAAGCAGTGGCATGGATGTAAATCTCTAGATGCTGAGGAAAGATAGAGGAAGTGGAATGCTCAGTACAATAAAAATAGGGCCGTCACTGCCAAGTTTATGATGATACGGACATTTTCTCACCTAGACACAGACGGGGGAGGAAGGCGGTCACCGCCAAGTTTATCTTGGTAAGGATATTTTCCAACCTACACGGAGGGGGGGGGTATAAAGATTATACAATAATGAGCCCATGATTAAGCGTTTTATTTGAGAATGACTGCTTTAATCTCGACTCTCGCTGCCTTGAAGCCGGAACATTTTCTACACATTTGAATGTATAAATTTTTAGCCAAAAATTCGGGAAGTCCTTGAAAAAGTGACTGTGACTCCTAAGAACCACTAATTGTTTCAGGGATGTAGTGGGATTTTATTTTTCTTTCTCCTCTGTATGGGTAATATAATGGCCGAATAAATTTCCAAAGAGAACAAATTGAAAGCTGACGACTTAAGTTGGAAACTGCATATATTTCTACATATTTTTCAGTGAAGTTAAATGAGACCTGGCTTATAAACACGACCATGGAAACAGTCACCATGACCGATGCGACCGTCGGTTGTCGAGATCTGATTCAAAACTGTGACGGAT
>JAECUM010039522.1:0-10168 GCA_016617855.1 Megalonaias nervosa
TTTGATCTTGATCCTGAATTTATTATAAAACTAAAACAACTACAGAATAATAATTGTGCAAGTTGCAGCTGTAATATGTTATGGCAGTATTCGAATAATAATCCAAGACAATTTACCGTAGACAGAATTAATAGTGATCTCGGTCACACACGTGATAATGTGATGCTGACCTGTCTTGAGTGTAATCGACGTCGAGGCTCTGGACGTCTACAAAATTGAGCTTGGTGGTAATTGCGTATCCTCAGGAATTATTTGTAATTGTTCACGTACAAATCCACGTTGAGGGGCAGTAGAATCTAATCTGTATATTGGAGGTCTACCAGTGGATCTAACCACGCTAGAAATTTTATGTGTAGTTACGCTCCAGATAGGATCGGTTGCTCTTTTTTTTACCACCTTCAAGTTCGCCAGGTTCATATAAATATCTAACTGTAACATTACCTAATACTGGTTGAGAGAAAGATTCATGTCGTTGTCCGTAGCTATTGGGTATATTTTTTTTTTTGATCGCATTAGAAGGTTTCATGGAAGTTGCACGAGTAATTTCATTATTCAACGCAGCTATCACACTCGGTAATCTTGCAACCCATTCACGAGATCTATCTTTAAAGTCAGTAGATATTTCTTTTGCGTATTGATATCCGAATAACCGCTCGGCAAGTGTTCTATTAAATCGTTCAACGATTGCCTGATCACGATGAATTTCAGTATATCCTCGTCTGATTTTAACATTATGTTTCTTCATCAACGATGATACTACTCCAAGAAATTCTTTACCGGGATCAACCTGTAGTAGTTTTGGCCATCGTAGACCACCTCGATGATAAATTCGTTCGAACGCAGATGCAACTTCGGATGCTGTTTTCGTTGATAATGGCTCCGCTTCTTTATATCTACTAGCAACGTCAACGATAGTCAATGCGTATTTGTAAGTGCGTGATTTTCGTCCACGTGTTTTAATGGTATCGTGTGGTAAAAACAGTATATCCGCTTGATGAACTTCATTAGGGACACTAACATCAAAATGCGCGTAATGAATTCTTTTAGGTGGACTTAGGAAGATTTGCCATATTGCCTGTCGTGCTAACCATGATGCAGCGACATCACGTGAAACTTTTGCTGCTTCGGCGAGTTTACTAATCGCTGCTTTACCTCTCCAGAATCCTCTCGGGGAATAATAAACAGATTCCATTATGATAGTTATATAATTAATTGCCAGCCCCTAACACCAGTTTACCTTTCATAGCAGTTTTTACTAGAAAACTAGCTAATTTTTCTCTGAGAGATTTATTAGGTATAGAATTTAACGCGTGAATCAATTTCACATCCGCAAGATGTCGGTGTTGCAAATCCTTACTTTTATACGCGACATCGTGAACGTGACACGCTTGATCGATCTTATTTACTGGATACTCTCCTGGTTTTGGTTGATCTTGATCATCGAGTCTGATATCAAGACGAGTTCCAGGACCACAATAATTATATCCGGGTAAATGTTTCTCACCCGGATATTTAGCCCATGGAGTTCCTGGTAATTTTCCTAACGAAGCAGCGATATCACCCCCACCTGTCTTTGTTCCTGACTTAGTCATGGAGACAAATTTATATTTCTTGGTACCACATTTCACACACTTGCCTGTAAGTGCACGTCTTTTATTTTTTGTTGTTACTGTCGTTAATTCAGTAGTATCGGTAGGTGCTCTGCATCGAACACAATATAGACTCATATTATTTATTATATGGATATAATTGACTTTTCTGCGACACGAAAACAAGAGCCAGTAAAGCACCATCCAGCGTTACCAAATTCTATCAGAATGATTATAATAGGCCCATCTGGAAGTGGAAAGACGCAATTACTGCTTAATCTAATAATGCGATGGCTGAAGTGGGATAAATTATATTTAGTTGCGCCATCTGTAGATGATCAGCGATGTTACGAAGTACTTAAAGATTTTAATGAAAACGCAAAATCGTTACATGAAGACAATGTCATAGACTTTATTACTGATATTGATGAAGCACCATCCGTAGATGATCTGGATGGATTCATTAATAATTTAGTAGTGTATGATGATGTTATGCTGGACAAACAATCAAATCCAGCTAGAATATTTTCACGAGGTAGACATAAAAATACAGACGTGATTTATGTTACACAGAGATATACACAAATTCCAAAAGTAATCAGAGACAACTGTAACATTTTGGTTGTGTTTAATGGCGTAGATAATCATACGCTGCAGAATATTTATTATACTTGGTGTTCAGGCGACATGGACATGAATAAATTTAAAAATTTCTTTTCAAAAGCACAAACTGCTCCATTTGGTTTTGTAACGATAAATTTACACGATCCAAGGTCAAGATATCGCAACGGACTTGATATAATTTTTGGATAAAAATCATAGCAGCAGAGAGGGTGAATGACATATGTACGTGACCAGATTGTGAAAAAATCTGGTCAATTAAAGAAGTTTTCATTATTAAAACAAAAACTTATTTTTTTTCAGGGAACCCTTAAATTTCAAAAATAAGGTCTCTACAAAGTTGTAGGGTTCACCCTCTCTGCTGCTGGAGTAGAATAGCACCGAATCAGATTACTTCCTGTCATTTAAATCGCGTACCTCACGTATAAGATACCGGCAGGCAGAGCATGGAAAATTTATAATTCTATTGTAGTGATGGCACGATAGTTTTACCTTTTTTCTTTCTTTTTTTAAATAAGCAATTTCACTCGTGACAGCTTTGACATTGGCCACCATATACTATTTTGGCATTTACTATAAGCCAGGCTGGTGCAACGTGTAGACCGCTGGCCCGCTACCAGGTATTGTCCAGTAACATTTACATCGTACGGGTATGACTTTAAAAGTCACTATCCGGCCTGCACCTGTCCGATATAAAAGTTAACCTCTGGTTAATGAATGTTAACACGACTTATCGTCTGCGAACAGCAAGAGGATGTATGTAAAGTCTAACATTGAAACTCCAAATTATAATATTGTTACCGCCATAATGTAACACTTGTTGCACATTCAAAATATTCTTTTCGGGTCAAATAACTGAATAATATTTGTCGGCATTCTCTGGAAAGGTCAACCACTCTGCTGTTTGGTCTAACCACAACCTGCTCTGTTTGTTTTAACCACAGTCTGTGTCTGTTTTAACATAATCTGTGTTTGTTTTAACCACAGTCTGTGTTTGTTTTAACTATAATCTGTGTTTGTTTTAACAATAGTCTGTGTCTGCCGTTCATAAACCTCATATCTTGTTGTTATGACATGACGTAAATGGAGAGCATTTTCTTTTTAAAAAAACTCGCAGATATATTTCAGTTCTGAAAGAGGAGAGCTGATAATAGAAACGTCAGTTTTAATGGTAATATTAAAACCAAACATTCGACTGAAGGCATTGTGAAATTCCAACCAGTCCAAGTGCTAAACAGGGTTTTGTCCAATTTCCAGTATATTAGTTTACATAGATTACGTTATGCCACTTCTAGTTAAACTGCCCCACGCCCTTCTTCACAAAACCAATCTTACAACATCGCCCATTTTGTTTTGCTTTTTGTCACGGAATAATTAACATTTTTCATTACAAAACGTTTCTTGCCTAACATTAGGTTACAGTTCATTACAAGAACTAGTTCTGTACTTCATCAAAGTTTGTGGGTTGGACAAAGGAGCTCCGTTTATTTCGACAAATTTTGGATGGCTATATAAGTGTGTCAGTCATTTAGTAAGCTAGCAAGAGTAAAAAATACTATGCAGACACTATCATAGTTTTCTTTTTCCGAGCTTTTAAGCCCGAATCGACACCAGTTGCCAAGTAAAGGCTCTATCATTCTATTTTGCAATTATATTTTGGAATTTACGTGTGGGATACAGATCGTCAGTTCTTTACACACGAGAATTTGTGGAATAAATGCTCAACTGTGACATAAATGTGACAAAATTTCAGTATTGTTTCAGCCAAAAGACCAAGTTGCGAGTTGAACGACCATCTAGAATTAACTACTGGTGCATCGTTTTGTTTCTAGCTGAATGCATATTAACGACCAAAGCAGTTATATAATTTGTGTTTTTCTTACCAGCTTTTTCTGTATAAGATTGAGTTGAATCTCACTAGCTTATGTAGGATCAGTTTTGTTGTTTTGAGTGATGTTTAGCTTAAGTTGATCATGACAACGTCCATAGATTTTCTATTGTCTCGGCTCCAGTACGAATTTCTCTACGGATCAATGGAGAATGTCATGGTAAATATTTTGCTTGTTTTATTTACACCAGTACGCATCATTTTATTATTTTGTCATTGTATTATAGACCCCCAATTATAGGAGAGGATTGTTTTGGAATATCGACCAGGATTCTTTATGATCAATTGTTGTTGTCTAGGTAATGGTCTACTTCTATGACTTCGTTTAAATTTTGCATTTTCATCACCTTTCCTGGATATAATTTTGACCCATATTAACCGCAACTTTTTTCCTCTCTAATTTCTTAATAATTATTTGACTAACTGACGTACTTGCTATGCGTATATCATGCCTATATTCAGTTCATAAGTTTATTTTAGTACTCATGACCTAATAAAAGCGAAAGAATTACTACCCCAATCAAGTTGGAAAATGCACGATCTTTGAACCTGGAAAGTATCGATAGAAGAAGAAATTGCCGTCCAGGCATGTCTTTGAAAGTCTTTCATAATTTTTGAAGATACTGGGATAATATGCAATCAGTTGTCAGAACAGATGACGTATATAAGATGTTACTAAGTCTTCCTACATGACAAATTCTTGGGTCATTTGGTAGGCGCTACCTTTTTCCCGGAAAAGGTGGCTCGCATTTACAAACGATGTGTGTGTAAAGAATTCCCTATTCATAGTTGCGATGAGCAGAAATTTCGGGCCAAAGATAAATGACGTCTACACAGTGAAATCTATAAATAGTTACAATGCCTGATTCTGACCCTGGATCCATAACTTCTGCATTAAGACCACAATCATGTTTCCGCCATACAATATTTATTGTACTTAGGTCTTATTACTGAGCCTGCTTTAAAATTTATGTTGCTTTAACGAAAAAGATATCTTTGGGTAACAAATTATCACTTTGTATATTAGATGCGACTGCATCTTAGTACAAAAGTGATAATACAGTGATCCTTTTGAGTTAGGCTCTAAGCCACACCAACCTCCCACCCTAACTTACATAAGAATATCTTTAGTAATTTGTTACAATTTGTGATGATTTTAGACATAATGCTTTAAATCAAAACAAGAAATTTCCCAAATTTTGATAACAATTGAAACAAGAGTTTATAAATGATTTTAGTACAAAGTTGCATCACCAAAGTCAGCTGATCGGAAAGGAAAAATAAGTAGTTAATGATCTCTTTGATGAACAAAGTGAATTTATATAATGTCTTCTGATGAGTTTGATACAATCATGATAATAACTTTTGCAAAAATATTGAATTTTGAAAATAATACCCAGTTATATCGAATGGTTGGTTAGAAATACGCACGATGACTGTCCATTCATCTTAAACCAAAAACAAACAATCCTCTATACCGACGTGATCAAGAATTGATGACAATATCAAATGATGAATTGCTAATACGAAAAAAATAAAACTATGCAAACACAGCGCCAAGGAAGCCCACGTGTATCACATTAAGTGTAGCAATATGTTGTATTAACCAAACCATTTACTTATCATGCTTACTCATGCAGTAATCATTCATATTTTTATTATGTTAGATGTTGCTTCTATATGACCGGCATTGCTTCATATCATATCATTCATGACATTATCATGTTGAACTTTATTGCATTCGATACAGGTCTTGTATGGCTGGCATTGTTTCACATTATCTCTACTTCACGGAAATAGTAAATTGCTTCTGTTCACCTTGGAGCAGCATAACCACCCAGTTGGTTGTTATTTACACACAGATCTGCTCTCATATCACCTGCTGGTCACTAATTTTGCTTTAAGATACAATTCATATCTCGAATGTTACTTAAACAGCGTGACAACTTACAAAATACATACTTTCTGTTATGACATCATTCTTCGTCAAAAATGTTGGCTGGTTACTATCATTCTGGAGCCGTTTCGTTCATACAGAGAAATGTCGCTCGTGCAAGTGAGTGGCAAAGAAGCTCATTCTAATGTAAATTGGCCAGAGGATCAAACCAAAATTCATGGATAAAGAGGTAATAGATCACTGGGACTTGCATGCGCTTGTTAGTCATTGCACACCGGTGTCCAGTATCTCGACAAAAAAACATTTATAGTGGACGTTATTGCACGATAACCAGTCTATCTACTTCCGGCTGACTGTCACTGATTATTAATTCTTTTCCAAGAAATTCTTAAACTAGACATTTATGTAACTGATTACGTTGCGAGTAAAGCAGGTGAAATCATAATTAACATTTAAAGTAAATGTATTCAATCTTATATTTTTCAAATTATGTAGTTATTGTAGCAAAAATGACTTTTTAACCTGTTCTACCTTGAATTTATTAAATCTACCGTGGACTGTCCTATAAATAAAACAGATTAAAGCGATGCTGAGAATTTCTTATGTAATTAAAGACAACCATATCGTTTAAGGAGCACGCATCTTGGAATAGTGATAGATCAAAAAAATTACAACAAGCAATATAAATATTTCAAAAACAGGAAAATCGGCGAAGAGTGAAGCATGATTCATCGTTCCGAAGTAATTTGTATCTATGTTTATATTTACTTATTGAAAGTTAGATAAACACTATTGTGTTAAAGCTATTTTGATATGTAAAGCACAATTGATCACAAAATACTTAAGTACGTGACTGAATCCAAAAGTTTGTGTGGATTGTTTTTTAAGAGCGAGAATACTCAAGATATATCAACAAAGTGTCACATCGAGTAAGGAAGGAAATTCGTCATATGCAGAAGTAGTAGATATATTGACATTTCTGAACCACTCAGTTTTAGTTTATACCTCTCGTATACGGTACACAAGGGCAACATTAAGAACTCACTAGACCAACCTGACTCTAAAGCACTATTGTATTTAAACGTATCTGTAGGAAAAAATAGCTAGACAACTCTTATTTCGGTATATATCATCGTCTCGAATTTGACACGAGAACACAAACTGTAATTATACATTTACTACAGCAGTCATATTTGTGTGAATCATTATCTTGTATAGGGATACGAGAACACCCACCCACCCACCCACCCACCCCACACACACATACACACACACACACACACATACACACATTAAAAATCACAGGTCTACTCATATTTGTTTGCATCACCATCATACCATCTTGTATGGGGTAAAAGAACATTAAAATGTTGTGTGTGTGTGTGTGTGTGTGTGTGTGTGTGTGTGTGTTTAAATTACTAGGCAAGTCAGACATGGTTCTGTTTTGAGAATCGCTTAAAAGCTACTAATCCAGTGAGAGGTAGGTGTGTTATTTCACAAACTAAAAAATGAATATATCAGTCAGATTTGTTACGGTATTAGTTTCACAAATTAAATAATATCAAGACCATTTAGACGTTTTTGGTATTATTTGTACAATTTATTAGATTATAGACTAATTTCATAAAATTAAAAACGAACTAGACGAGCCAGACTTGATATTCGATTATTTGGCAAGAATAGCTAATTTGTATACACTTAAAAAGTCTAAACTAACAGGCTCAACAAATCAGTAAACACTCTCTTAGCAAATTTGGACAAAGTTGCAGTTGTTTTGCTGGGTACAATTAAAACTTTGAAATAAATAAATTCTTTCATTGTTAGGATGCAGTAGGAAATACAATGTATTAACGGACTTTCTACAGTATTTTAAATTTTGCATATATTTGTGGAAACGGTTTAAAAAACCTAAAAGATATTAAAAACACGAGGGTATATATATTTAACCTAAAGCAGAATTTTATCCGGCAAGAATCTGTGCACAGTTGAATAGCTTGTTGGAATATCCAACATAGCAACGTAATCTACTGGTAGTATCCCCTTTAAAGAGATTTGTAAAGGTATATAACCAACCAGTTTTCTGTAACAACACGATGTATAAAACCGTTAAAATTATGTCTAACGATTTGTGGTACATTATATTCACAATGATTTTTTTGTTTCGATTGTTAAGTTACACAAAATGCACAACATGTCCGGCATGTAATATTCGCTGCTGGTTTATACAGTGGGTTAGATTTGCACGAAATCGGACTTTATCCAAGTTTTTGCAGCTGTGCGGGATATTCAATGTCCACCGTCGATGAGGTTTCGCTGTCATTGTACTGGATGCAAACTTAGCTAAGCCTATGCAGGTTTCATGCTGTTGAGTTTTGGACATTTAAAAATACACGAAACTGTAGTTCAGTTACATGTAGTTGTTGCTATGCTGTATAGTTGCTTCTCCTGTTTGTTTATTCTGCTGGAATCTGGACAATTTGTTCTCTCTCTCTCTCTCTCTCTCTCTCTCTCTCTCTCTCTCTCTCTCTCTCTCTCTGGCGCGTGGAATAAAAATGGTCTCAATGAAGAAATCTGCGTCAAGGCGCATTTTTTTTTTCAGCTCTTCTGTTCATAGACGTAGTGTGAGCCACTTCGTCATTCTGCGTTAAGTTCCCTGCATCAGAATCCATTCGTAATTAGTTTTCATGTAAAAGACATTGAAGAGAATACTTGCTTCTTTGAAACTAATGTTCCCCAGTGTCTGGGAAAGGATTTTTTTAATACTAAGAGTATACCAAGAGCCCTAACTAAAAAGTTCGCTTTGGTTACAAATATATAGCTTGCATAGTTCAGTAACTGCTATTCCCTTAGACAAACTGCAATGTGAGCTAGTTTTGAGACTTGCGTTTGGGTAGGAAATAATTTATATTATATATTTTCTTTCTAACGCAAGCGAAAACATATTAACTCATGATTGATCAGTAATTATGCATTAATTGTTTTACAATTTTGTTTTGCGCTGCTTGTTGTGGTCTAATTCAGCAGCTGTTTGAGCACATGTATATTTGGCCGTCTCCATTAACGATCAAACACCAAGGTAAAAGAAAGTGCCTACAATCAGTTTAAATTTGTTTTACTCAGTACATTTAAGGAAGATATTTTATCTTTATTTTCCTCAAAGTGCCTTCAAGTCTACTTCAACCCAACCCACTTTTCGATCTTCTCTATAACCCACTTAGTTGTTTGAGGGCGGCTGTTAAATAACACTATTATTCGTAATCTTAATAAGTAATACACAAATTATATACAGCGGAAATATATAATAATAATAATATCTTTTGATAATAATCGCCCTAATTAAAAATTTAAATTTCATAGAACCGATAAAAACGCAGCATGTTGTGGCGTGTAATGCTAGAGGTTTGACGTATAGTCGTTATTTCCTGAGAAAAGCTCGTAGGTCGTGCGGGTATCGCCCTAGGGAGGTAATTCGGAAGTTTATTTCCTTCCAAACTCTATCACGCTAGTTGCAAATGGCTTACATACGTCAGCTGGTCAATTTATTGTCCCCATTTTCCCCATATTGGCCTAAGCTACATTAGGTTATCAGCGACATGAAAAGAACACGAAGCTGTCCGGGAACGGACACATTTGGAACAGCCAACATCAGGACTTTGATTGAACATTATTGTGTTATAGGTTAGTCCATGTGTATTTTAACCCCCCTTTCTGAGTGGTGAATTATGCCACTAAGATACCAACCTGTGGATTTCCGTCAAAATTTAATCTGACCTCTCTGACCCCGTGATACATGTCCAGACAGTTATGTCGGCCTGAAAGGTCAACCCACATCAGTGAGTGAATTCGTCGAGACCTTACCAGTATGGGTAGTTGCTTGACGCAATCCATTATTATATCTAATCCTACAGGCCTGAAATCAATTTTAGGTCTTCTTTAAATTGTCCCCAAATTATTTTGCCGAAGATTTTGTAATTTACATTTGATACTGAATAGTTTCACTTAGCCAAAATTCATCTGACAATGTTTCGCAATTCTCCTTTCTCTCCTCGATAAAATGTGCTTCGTCATTCTCCCTCTCAAATTACGATGCAGTTTAAAGTCGACTCGGTATGGAAGACGCAGGTCACGAACAAGACCTTAAATAGCACACTTTGCGCTTGCACTAGAACATAA
>JAECUM010039523.1:0-32393 GCA_016617855.1 Megalonaias nervosa
GGGAAGGAGATGAGGGCAACTCCACAAACCAACATGGTACATGCAGACATGCTGCTTGACATTCAGGATTGTCCAGAGGCATCACAGCAACTGCTTGGATAAGCAAAACTTTGCAGGCAACCATTGTACATGCTGACATGCTGCTTGATGTACAGGATTGTCCATAGGCATCAGAACATCAATTTTGATAAACAAAACTTTGCAGGCAACCAATGTACATACTGACATGCCTCATAGCATTTAGGATTAATGACTGTCCATCCACAAAGACTCCCTTGGCAACCTTGTGGCCAAATTTTATGCATGCAAATATTAATATGCTCATGTTCTGGTATTATGAATTATTTAAGTCTGTAGATTGGAAGTATTCTGAACATTAAAATGTTTGTTGTCCCCAATAAATTAAGAAGCATAAAGGCATAACTGCTATAATCAAATGAAGCCATGCAGGTATGCTGAAAATTGTGTTTAATAATCCTAGTGAGCTTCTGACACTGATTTGCAGATGGTATTTTGAAATTTTAAAGATTGCAAATAAAGTATCCACTAGCATCTTCATCCCATCTCCATAAATCCGCTCTGATATCTTCTTCTGTAGTTTTCCTTCTGTCTGATCTTTAATTGTGCCATGCTTAATTCAAGCCATATATTGCATGCCATAAATGCTATCACAGTTTTAGCCCTCAATGGCTGATGGATTCCTTGTTGAATGATTTGGGATATAAAATAATCATACTTTGGCACACTGTAGCAGCAAATAATCAACATAAACCCATGTCCCTTTGTTTACGTTTCATTTCCCTTCATTCCTGGTGTATGATTTAGAGGTACATCCCTGAATGATAACCAATGCAGAATGCAAACTGTTATATATATCATGCATATCATCTCAGATGAATCATACATATTGCCACATTATTCAGCAATAATTGCATGTCAAATGGAACATTGTAGTACAATGTATTCAGTGCCTGTATTGTAGAATATTGACCATACACAAGGCATGCAAGAAATAGTACAGTAAATGGTAAGTTCAGAATTATACATGCTTCATTACAAATATAGTTTCTGTGACATTTGCTGCTGAAGATAAACTAGCTCTAGTCATGTTGTTATTTATAACAATCGTATTCAAAAGCAAACAAAACAATTAAAATTATTGCATATATCAGCAAGCAAATGGTTGTACCTCATATTCCTTTTTCTTATGAATTAAAAAGTATCTCAAACATGATGTTTAACTGGCAAATATTAAATGAACTTTAGGATTTGCATGTCTGAAAGATGGCATTTTCTCAACAAATAAACCTGGTATGATGCCATATATTTGATTTTGTAGTATCATTTCCAGTCAAATCTTGGTGGGAATAAGCACCTAATTCCAACATTTAATAGATGATCAAAATATTGCCATCAATAAGTTAACTGTTTAACTTCTATTGTTAGGGCTTTATAACTTCTTCACAGTAAGGACTGTCAGTCATAAATACTCACCCCTTGAGGCTGCAGTTGTACCCCCTGGTGGTGCTGGTGTTGTGCCTCCCTGAGTGACTAAAACTGCCTGTGATGCTCCAGGCTGCAGTGAGTCATCAAATATGTACAGAGGTCCCACTACAATTGCTACCTTCCCAGCAACTTTTTTCCTCTCTGCATTCTCCACTAAGATACCCAGCAGTAACTGTGTCAACTCCTGCTTTTGTTCACCTCGGAAGGTTAGGTAAAAATTGATGTGCTCCGTTCCTGATGTGTAATTTTGGCTGAAATTAAGATGAGCAATAAAGATCTCAATGAAATGCTAAGGCAAATATAAATTATCTAAGGTATAACAGTCCATGTGAATGAAAATGTCAAATTGTAAATTTCTATCCATTTTGATAGGCTTATGGAAGTGGATACAGATCTGAATATTTTAAATTTTAAATTTCTTTAATCTATTTTGTTACCTTCTGTGGACTCAATGATGCAGAATAGGGTTGATGTGCTCTCCTTCGTGTCATAAAAGGCAACTAACGGAGGTAAGAGTGGCAGTGGCTCAGTGGTCAGCATCCTGGCTCAGGACTGATAGGGTGTAGGTTTTAAATTCTAACATCAGATCAGTCTTGGCCAGATACTATGGTGTGTCCTTGAACAAGGCACTTGCTTTGATTGCCTTGGCTCTAAATAACCTAATTGTACTAATGTGCCGTAAAACACCAATCCAAACCAAACATTATCTGTTTTGTTACTTTTACCCGCAGTTGTGCAGGTCTCTGAGACCCAAGGATCATTCTTGTTGCTGGAGTTGTTTTAGTTGTTGTGGATCTTGGAATTCCATTTTTAAAGAAGGCTTGGGGGGAAACTTCAACACAATGTGTAGTGGAACCCATAGCTTCTAGATTTATAGGTAATTACCTTAGACCAGGGGTGGGCAAAATATGGCAGCTAGGCCAGATCATGCCTGTGACCTTGTTTAATCCATTAATATACATCATAGAGTGTGGTTTTAAAAATTACTTATCTGGCGCATGCAGTAGAGGAAGTTGTCCATGCCTGCTTTAGACCAACACTTTAGACCACATGTCCACAGGCAATTATACTATTTTCCAAGTCAATAACCTCAAATCTCATGTCTTGTGAGACTATCCAAAATGAGGCAAAAGAAATTTGCCACAAGCTTTGCTAATAGCAGACAATGGCTTTTGGTACTAGTCACATGAAAGTGTACACAAAAGAAATAATGTTTTCCCTGCCTCATTTAAGTAATAATAGAGAAAATAAGAGTAAAAATAACTACATGAATTTTAAAGAAATAAAAAATGAATTAAGTACTTTAATTATAGAATGAGCAAAAAACATAAAATCTATAAGACTGAACAGGGTGAGGGGAAAGATAAAGCAAGAAGACATACCCTATATATTCACTTATAAGTTGAGTCCAAGAGCAAACTTAACAGACCCAAACCTGATATTACAAAATGCTCAGGCTGATCTTGGTCTATTCAGTTTGTTAGGAGTAATTAGGATAGAACAAACAAATTAGACCCTGATCTGCTGGCACATTGTCCAACAACAGATCAGGGTCTATGTCATTTGCAGTTGGATTCAACTCATTAATGTAACCAGTGGCCCTATGGACCTGGTGTCAATGATTCATCAGTGTGCCAGTCAATTAGGTTGATGTAACTATTGGATCTATGGACCTGGTGTCAATGATTCATCGGTGTGCCAAGTCAATTAGGTTGATGTAACTATTGGATCTATGGACCTGGTGTCAATGATTCATCAGTGTGCCAAGTCAATTAGGTTGATGTAACTATTGGATCTATGGACCTGGTGTCAATGATTCATCAGTGTGCCAGTCAATGAGGTTGATGTAACCATTGGATCTATGGACCTGGTGTCAATGATTCATCAGTGTGCCAGTCAGTTAGGTTGATGTAACCATTGGATCTATGGACCTGGTGTCAATGATTCATCAATGTGCCAGTCAATGAGGTTGATGTAACCATTGGATTTATGGGCCAGGTGTCAATGAACCTATCAATGAGCCAGTCAATAGGATGAATGTAACCCATTGCTCTATGGACTCTGTATCAATGATCCATCAGTGAGCCAGTCCACAGGATTAATGTAACCATTGGCTTTGTGAATCCAGTGTCAATGATATATCAGTGGGCCAGTAATTACAGTTGATGTAACCACTGGCCCTATGAACCTGTTCATAAATTATCTATCAGTGGACCAGTCAACAGGATTAATGTAACCACTGGCCCTATGAACCTGTTCATAAATTATCTATCAGTGGACCAGTCAACAGGATTAATGTAACCACTGGCCCCATGGACTTAGCATCAATGACCTATCAGTGAATAGTCAATATTTTACGCATCTTTGTTGTAGTATGAATGGTCTATCAGTTGGCCAGTCAATAATTACTCAACTTGGCCCCCAGTATCAATGATCTATCAGTGGGTGAGACCAATATTTTTCTCAACTTTTTGACCTAAGTATCAATGACCTATCAGTGGGCCAGTCAATTATTTACTCAACTGTTTGACCCTAGTATCAATGACGTATCAGTGGGCCACTCAATAATTTACTCAACTCTTATATTCAGCCCATACAATAGTAATAATCATCATCATTTATTCCCATTATTTTGTGAATATTTCTGTATTATAATGTTAGATCAAATTAAGAAATGCTTGTTCATACTATGACATAATTCTTTGATGAATTCCAGTCATCTTTTAAATGTTTACAATCCCACACAATTTTAACAATAAATACTTGTTTCATTTTTAAAAAAATTCTTTATCTGATCAAAATATACAGAACATTTGGTTTACAAAGCACTTCCAGAAATAAACAACTTCATGAACTTCAATTTTTAAAATATTTTGTTGTTCACTTTTGTATTTTAAAGATATCAATTATCAGTTAAAACTGCACTAAAACTTAAATCAAACTGCATTAAAGCTTAAATCAAACACTTCCATTACGTGAGAATAAATACATTTCAGTTGCTGCTATAATAAAATATTATATACATTAAGAAAGTCCTTCTTTCTTGTCTGAGTTGTATTGTGAGATGCCTGATTTGATGTTACTGAAGATGTTAATCAAAAGAAAAAGTCTGTATGTTATTGTGGCTGCAGGTGTTGTTGCCTATAGCGACGGGCTTTCCTTTTAATGATATTATCCAATAATTTGCTGCATAATAACCAGAATAGAGAAACAACTTTTGGAAACATTATGTGTATATGTTTATTCCTTTGTTTCATAAATTAAATAGCTGTAAGAAGTTTGCTTTGATTTAAAGGAAAGAAACACAATATTACATCCACTATGTTACTGAAAAAAAATGTTATTATCATGAGATAGAAGAAAATAAAATATCACATGCCAGGGTCAGTACTTTACAGCAGGATGTTAATTGCTGTAATCTAAAAACTGTAATTAATATAATTAAACTCACACTATTGCTGACACCCCAAGACCGACATTATGTTGATATTAGACAGCTTGTTGGTTAAAAATAAGAAGTGTTAACACTGAATCCTACAATTTACTAGCTACATATTGATTTAATTTGCAGGAAAACATTGCATGGGATGCCAAGATATTTATCAAAAAGGGCAAGTAAACATAAAACAGACTTACTCAACAATGAGAAAATATTGAGTGGAGTAATGTAATATTCTAACAGAAAACAAATGCTCTCCCAAGCATCTTAGGAAGCATTCAGTCTTAGAAAGGATACATATACTAACACACTGACATATGCTAGTAAATAACTGAAAAATGATAATTTTTTAAACCCTAAATGTTTCCAAAAGTTGGATTTGACCCAAGTATTTTTTCACAACATCCCATTTGGCCATGATGTTGGCATTGGTGACACATCTCAAACATGTAATTCAAGGATCACAAATATAATTATATTTTGAATAATATTCAACATTATTTTCTGACAAATAAAACTGTTTTGTAAAAATATTATAATTTTTTTAATTATTTTGTCATGAAAAATGAAAACATGCTGTTATTATCATTAAATTCTTAAGAAGTTTACTTGACAATTTCTATAATAATAATAATGATAATAATAATAGTAGTAATAATAATAATGCTTTATTTATAGAGGGTGACTCATTAGTCAAGGACTATTCTCCCTTGAGTCCCTCTTAAGGAGAGTATAACAATGCACATTATATGAAGATAGCAATAATTACTTTTTATTTTAACATGTTTAATATTAAAATACTAAATTCCATTATCGATTAGAAACACATACATGCTCATGATATCTCTTCTTAAATACTCTAATATTTTCAGCAGATTTTACATGTAGTGGAAGCTTGTTCCACAGAACTGTACCAGAGTATTGGAAGCTCTTTTTAAATTGCTCTTTTCTTGGTTTTGGTGCTAGAAGGTTTCCATGTAATATTGATCTCAACTACTATTGTGTTGAAAAAGGCCTGAATAAATACTGAAGATACTCTGGTGCAGTTCCATGTAGACATTTATATAAAAGAACTGCCTTGTGAAAATCTATCCTGTCATGTATTATGAACCATTTGTGTTCTGTAAACAATGCTTTTGAGGGATGATCAATAGATGCATCTAAAATAACATGCGCTGCTCGTTTCTGAAGTATATAAATCCTGTCAAGCTCAGATTTAGCACAGTTTCCCCATACATTTGAACAATAATCCATTGTTGGAAGAATATAATGCTTGTAGTATAGATTGCGCATTTCCATAGGTAAATATTTATTGATTCTGCTGAGTGGGGCGATTTTGGATGACAGTGTTTTACAAAGCTTATCAATATGGTCATTCCATAATAAATTATTATCTACGGACACACCTAGAAGCTTTTCAAATTTGACATTTTCTAACGGATGATTATTTATTGCAAGAGATAGTTCTGGGTTCCCTGACTTGTGTAGCTTTTGTGATGTCCCCAAAATCATACATTTTGTTTTACCTTCATTAATTACCGTCCTATTTTGTTGTGCCCAGTTTTGGACTCTAATAACGTCTGAGTTTAATCTCATTTGGATAACTTCAGTATCAGAACTAGATGTATACAAGGTTGCATCATCTGCAAACAAATCTGTATTTGTGGATTCATTATTTAATGGTAGATCATTGATATAGATAAGGAAGAGGAGAGGGCCCAAAACTGAGCCTTGAGGGACCCCTGAATGAAGAGTATACATTCATTACGGATGGATATGACCAAAGTACCAGTACAGAGAATATATACTGTGGTATGTACCACTGGAAAATATAAAAGTATAAATATATACATGTGTGTATATATATATATATATATATATATATATATATATATATATATAAGTAGGTCAATGTAACCTTCCTTTGTCTGTGATGAGCAATATCATCCACATTAAATACATTGGTCAAGCTGGCATTACATAAAACAGTGTCAGAGAAAGTTAGCTGAATGTAAAATTTAATGCTGAAACCTACACCACCACCTCCAACAACAACAACAACAACGTATTAGGAACAGGATTATTTGTCTCATCTATGGCGAGACACAAAATCTCATTGATCTTTTCAGCATTTTGGTTATTCTGATAATTTTAATGGGAACAGTACATGCCAATGTAAAAAGATAGATTTTTATTTGCCTATGACAGACATCAATAAATTTGTTCTTTATTATGTACTTACAAGAAAGCCTGGACCTTGCAGCCTTGGTAGTCAGGGAATCTATTTCGCTCTCTATACAACTTTGTCAACTGTAAAACACAAAGAAATAATCAGGAAACTATCACCAGTCTAAATTTGAATCACTTACATTTTGTGGGGTTAATGAATAGTTACTTGGATGAATATACAAATATACAAAGATGAAATTCTTACAATGGAAACACTTCATCTCAATATACTCATA
This sequence comes from Megalonaias nervosa, assembly GCA_016617855.1. Taxonomy (NCBI): domain Eukaryota; kingdom Metazoa; phylum Mollusca; class Bivalvia; order Unionida; family Unionidae; genus Megalonaias; species Megalonaias nervosa. The sequence continues at coordinate 7,411 of JAECUM010039523.1, forward strand.
ACAAAATGACATTCCAGTGACCTCCAAAATAATTTCATTATAGGCAAATATCGTTGTAACAGATGATACATATGTGACAGGAAATAACATTAAAATGTGCAATATAATAATTTACATATTGCACCTGTAAATCACATTTGTGTCTGGAGATATCAATGTAACAAAATGTATATACAAAATCTAGCTTCTACGAAAAAATGAACACAACTTTATGATTTTGTTTTAAAAAAGATTCTTTTCAGAAAGAGAGATTCAGTAAATACACTTTTAAGATCTTGATGACTCCCAGTACCCTCCCATACATGTCTTAAGAGGCAACTAATGGAGATTGATGCTGTGTTTAGCATGCTTGACTTGTGGGAGAAAGGGTGTGGGTTCAAATCTTACTATGGCAACAGACAAGGTCAGCTACAATAGTGTGTCCTTGGACAAGGCACTTTACCTTTTTTCTAACTGCTTTGGTTGTGAATCTCTTACTTCTGTTGCTGTGCCATAAAACACCTAATCAAACAACCCATAAAGCTATTTTCAAGGATTATTCTTCAGATTATTGTAAATTTAGCATCTGATAAAGAACAAAAAGAAGAAAGAAAGAAAGAAAGAAAGAAAGAAAGAAAGAAAGAAAGAAGAAAGAAAGAAAGAAGGAAGAAGAAAATGGAGCTGTTCATAGACTGCAAAGCTTGCCTGCATATATACTGACTTAAACGTAAATTCGAATGCTACCATCGCCATCATATCACTACCAATACTACCAATGATGATGATGATGACAGAAGAAGTATAGAATAAGCTCAATTGCATACTGTGTATGTTAGCTTATAAATAAATAAAAGAACTTACAGTGTCACAAAAAGGATTAGTAAGTCTGAGGAAGGCCTGAGAGCTGGTATCTTGTAAATCAGGCGTAATTGTGAAATTCATCAGTCTGAACGTCATGTTAACTATAGAGTTAACTGGAATGAAAAGAACATTAATTGAAAATTTTTAATGTTAGAATTGTAGGAAAATGACTCATGTGATGAGTTAAATGTTTAATATACATCAAACAGTCCTGTCTTTAGATTATTTTATGCAAATTTATTCTCATTGTAAACTGGTACAAGATGAACTATTAAAAAAATGAAACATTCATAGTTTAATATCCATTGTTATGATTAATTAACAAATCACTGGTTAAAAGTTGTCCTAAAAATAGCAGTGCCAATATAAAACTTGACTTGTGCTTGTAAAACAAGCATTCCCCCCACTGCAGACCAAATATATACAAATTTGAAAAGTTCAGAACAGTAGAAAAATTAGAAAAACTGCTTTAATGGCATGAAAATCTGTGCTGTGAATTTTGTAAAATGTAAATTTTTCCATACTTATTACAAAACTTTCATTAAAAAAATCTTTAGTTTATGAAGATAGCAGTTTGCAAGTTTTGTCTGGTTCCCTGTTCATATGCTCCTTCGCAATGTGCTCCAATATATGAACAGGTGCAAATGAAGAAGGGAACCATCCTATTCCAAGTCGCTGAAATTGTCAATTTTTGGGTTACATAGTTCTTGCAAGTTGTTCACAAGCACATAATGCATACATGAAGTGACTGGTTTTGAAAAAGCACTCAAACCTGTGTAGATCAACAAAATAATTCTTTCAAAAAAGTACAAATAGTTAAAAATGTGTTTTAAAAATATGCAATTATTGCAGCAATCTGAAATTCAGAGCAGGTTATCTACACATGAATACAAATATGCCTACCAAATTTAATTAGTCTGCAACAAGCGATATATGCTTAACAAGGATTTTTGGTGATAATGTCTGCAGAATTTTTCTTGAATTTGCTAAATCTACAAGTGTAACATAATTTTTAGATAGTATAAATGATGTAACCAAAAAGATTCTCAAGAATGAAATATAGAGAAATGCAATATTCAGTAATAAATCAAACTTTAATTAATTTGAAATGACAAATTTCACAAAGAAAGAGGAATTATCAAAGAAAACACAAGTTTATAATAGGTATGAACTAAAGTTGAATCGGAGAGAGATCCACAATTTAATAGTGATGTCATTTTCTGGTACATTACATAACTGTACAATCATGTATGTATTTGGTGTGGCAAATTCAGTGACTACTTTACAAATTCCAGCTCCAACCTACCTTAAGGATTGCAAAAAAAGAAGGCCACACTCTGTCCTCCATAACAGATACCATATACATTCAATAAAAGAACAAACATAAAAAACAGAATGACTTTAACCATATAAAATTATTGAATAGTTACCCACATTATGTAGTTAAACATACTGAATGTCACCTTGACAATTTGAGTGTTTCAGATTAAAGTTAGGAAAGCATCTGACTGACTTGGATTGTAGAGGATGATTTACCATGTCAAATGGACAATGTCTTACCCTGTCAATTCATTGTTCTCATGGCTAAAGAAAGTTCTGGAGAGATTTTACTGCCATTACATTTGTGGATGATAAAGAATGAGCCTTAAATATAAATCTATTTCAGAAATATGCTTTAATAAAAAAAATTCATTAATAAAAACTCTGAGCTTTTCACATGAAAGAAATGCGGGTTCCTTCCAAGAAGCTAGCAAAGTTTAAACCAAACTTACTGTAGTTGGTGTTGGTATGGTTGGTATTATGATGACATGTTTAAATCAAACTTACTGGTAGTTGGTGGTGGCATGGTTGGTATTATGATGACATGTTTAAATCAAACTTACTGTAGTTGGTGTTGGTATGGTTGGTATTATGATGACATGTTTAAATCAAACTTACTGGTAGTTGGTGTTGGTATGGTTGGTATTATAATGACATGTTTAAATCAAACTTACTGGTAGTTGGTGTTGGTATGGTTGGTATTATGATGACATGTTTAAATCAAACTTACTGGTAGTTGGTGGTGGTATGGTTGGTATTATGATGACATGTTTAAATCAAACTTACTGGTAGTTGGTGGTGGTATGGTTGGTATTATGATGACATGTTTAAATCAAACTTACTGGTAGTTGGTGGTGGTATGGTTGGTATTATGATGACATGTTTAAATCAAACTTACTGGTAGTTGGTGGTGGTATGGTTGGTATTATGATGACATGTTTAAATCAAACTTACTGGTAGTTGGTGGTGGTATGGTTGGTATTATGATGACATGTTTAAATCAAACTTACTGGTAGTTGGTGGTGGTATGGTTGGTATTATGATGACATGTTTAAATCAAACTTACTGGTAGTTGGTGGTGGTATGGTTGGTATTATGATGACATGTTTAAATCAAACTTACTGGTAGTTGGTGGTGGTATAGTGACTACTGTCATGAGGTAGTTTGATATGTTTATCTTGATTTCATCATAAATTTTTTTCTTGAAGAGGAGTTCTCCAATCAGCGACCAGTAGTCCTTTCCAATGGGGAAACTTTCTGTGTTGGATGCAATTATCTCCTCTATTTCACTCTGTATTAATGGCTCTGTGCCATTCAGCACAAGGGAGAAGGTAAAAGTGATGGGGTCGCAAGGGCAGGATTGTACCTGAAAAGTTAAGTTAATGTATGATATAACAATTCTTTTTATTTTTTATAATGCTGTTCACAAAAATCACAAAAGTAAGAATCATTCTAAATGAGGGAGGCTCACACTGAGGGATGTTCCAACAAGGCTGTGTAATTATCAGTGATAATCAATTAAAGTCTATTTCTACATGGATGAATATGTATACTCTTCAGTTTTGTTAAAGGAATGTTACCCAAATTAAAAATGATAACTACAAACCCTTGACAACATGAGAACTTAGTCACTTTAAATATGTAAATGAATTCTAGGTTCAATTACATGCATGATTTGCAGCAGATGATGATAAATATGGAATCCTGTACATTTTTGTAAGTCACTGTGTTTAATTTTCTACAAGGAATTGCAGGTAATAAAACCGGTACAAATTTTATAACTTCACAAGTTCATCCAATTTTATCAAGTAAACTCTACAAATGATCGTCTAATACCATCTCTACTCCTGATATCTTGCAGAAAAATACCCATATTATTTAACAAAGATGGTGGTAATTTGTACTGGAATTATCTTTGCAGTGGCTCTTATCTGCTTTAACCCAGAGTTCTAAATTAATATACTGAAATTCAAACACCTGTTTAAAAATCACAGTTTCATGTCATCAAGGTCTTTAGTTCTTGTTTATATTTGGTGACAGCTTTTAGAATACCTACTGTGAAGAAATAGACTTTAAGACACAACAATGGAGAATTTAATGATGTGAAATCACATTATAATTGGCTCTTATTGAACCAAGAACTAAAAAAAAAATTGAATAAATGATAAAACAAACTTTGACTAACTTAACTGGATCCATTATCAAACCCATGGTATAAGAAAGCAGCACTATATAGTGGAATCCATGATTATACCCATGGTATAAAAAGAGCAGGACTATACAAAGGGACTTCATAGTGACTATATTGTCGGCTCCATGATCATACCCCAGGTATAAAAAGAGCAGGACTATACAAAGGGACTTCATAGTGACTATATTGTTGGCTCCATGATCATACCCCAGGTATAAAAAGAGTAGGACTATACAAAGGGACTTCATAGTGACTATATTGTCGGCTCCATGATCATACCCCAGGTATAAAAAGAGCAGGACAATACAGTGGGATCCATGATCAAATATGATGCAAGGTCAATTCAGATAACTTCAACCAACTGATCTTAAGCTTACACTTTCTGCCCTACGAATCTCTAAAAGATCTTCAATGTTCCTCTTTAAAAGTCTGGCACAATGTCTAATATTATTCCAAGTACTAAAAAGGTGATGTACCCATATCAAGAAACTATAAACATTTACTCCATACCAAGAATTTAAATGAATGTGGCCTACAACCGTGACCTTTACCACTGGGCCTTAAATCTCTAGGATTGAGGGGTAGGGGTGATCCCTAATGGACTTGTGGGCTAGGTCTGATTGTGAACCTTTAATGCAGAAAGGATAAATTACTCTTTGGAAAACCTATAAACAAGATGTTCATGTCAACATCCAAAAAGTAAACAACACTTACAAAGTTCATTTCAGTGGCATTCAAATCTCATCAGACTATCAAACATGTAAACATGCAAGTCTAGTACAGTTCAGTTATGAATATGTGTGCATATATTATACATGCAAATATACAAGTGTAGTACAGTTCATATGCCAGGTCATATTTGCACACATGTGTACATATAAATATACTGGCCCAGATTCAGTCCCAGTACATTCCATATGCCATGGTCAAGTGTACATGTATTGACTCAATACAGTTCATATACCATGGTCAAGTGTACATATATTTGCTTAGAACAGTTCATATGCCTGGTCAAGTGTGTACATATGTGAATGTGCAAATATGCAAGGCTTAGATGAGTCCCAGTACAGTTCATCTGTCACTTGTTAATTGTTCATATATTTGCACACACAAATATACAGACCTACAGCTCATGTGCCAGGTCAAGTGTGCACATATGTCCATGCAAATATACAGACCTAGTACAGTTCATGTGCCAGGTCAAGTGTGTACATATGTCATTCAAATATACAGACCTAGTACAGTTCATGTGCCAGGTCCATTGTGCTCATATGTCCATGCAAATATACAGACCTAGTACAGTTCATGTGTCAGGTGAACTGGTTTCTGAGCAACTTTCTTAATTAGGTCTGTATAAGGCTACTGGAAACACTCATATATGCCAATATTGCCCAACAGTTCTGAGTTTTTGACTATAAAAATAATAAAAATTGAAGGTCTGCATGCCACATTTAAAAAATTAGAAATGATTGTGTCAGACTGATATCATATTGAGCATGTTTAAATTCAATAGCAATATTAATGATTTCAAAACTTGATTCAAAAACAAAATGTGGATGTATAGAGAAGTTAACTTTCCAAGGTAAGATGCAAAATGGGTGCATGCTTGTAGAAATGACTACAAATGTCTCTGGCAGAATTAGTAGCTGACAAATTTTCAGAAACTCTGGTCTGTATGTAAGTCAGAAGATTTCCCAACTCTACTAAGTGGAACAAAAATTTGATCAGATCATTTGTATCAATACAAACATGTCTGATCAGATTATCTATATCATAGTATCAATACAAACATGTATGATTAGATTATCTATATACATAGTATCAATACAAACATGTCTGATTAGATAATTTATATATACATTGTATCAATACAAACATATCTGATTAAATAATCTATATACACATTGTATCAATACAAACATGTCTGATCAGATAATCTATATACACATTGTATCAATACAAACATGTCTGATCAGATAATCTATATACACATTGTATCAATACAAACATGTCTGATCAGATAATCTATATACACATTGTATCAATACAAACATGTCTGATCAGATAATCTATATACACATTGTATCAATACAAACATGTCTGATCAGATAATCTATATACACATTGTATCAATACAAACATGTCTGATCAGATAATCTATATACACATTGTATCAATACAAACATGTCTGATCAGATAATCTATATATACATTGTATCAATACAAACATGTCTGATTAGATAATCTATATATACATTGTATCAATACAAACATGTCTGATTAAATAATCTATATATACATTGTATCAATACAAACATGTCTGATTAAATAATCTATATATACATTGTATCAATACAAACATGTCTGATTAGATAATCTATATATACATTGTATCAATACAAACATGTCTGATTAGATAATCTATATATACATTGTATCAATACAAACATGTCTGATTAGATAATCTATATATACATTGTATCAATACAAACATGTCTGATCAGATAATCTATATATACATTGTATCAATACAAACATGTCTGATCAGATAATCTATATATACATTGTATCAATACAAACATGTCTGATTAGATAATCGATAGGGAGTGCTACAGATATTAGGAACTTCTGAGAGTGGTGGGTGTTAAGGCGAAGTTGTTAACATTTGCAACATACATAATGGAGAGAATGTTGGTATACCTCTATGTTACTTTTATGTACTGTGGCTGAAATTTCTTTGAAATACTATACTTATGGAAATTGTACATGATCTAAGCACACACTGAAGTAAAATGACTGCTCCCTTGTGCTAAAAAATCAGCCTCAATTAGTCTAAAGTACACTTTATTTAGCAGTTATTAAAATAGGGAAATTGAATTTTGCCAGACTAGACAATAACAGCTTCTGAAAGTGCAATGAATGAATTACCAAATATATAAAATTTCTAAAATAGTTATTAGCTCTTTTTTTTTACAATTTGCCTCTGAAGTCCAGAAAGTGAAAATGACCAAGTAGAGCTAGCAGTTGTTTGAAAAGTGCACATCTTTAGTAAGGCCAAGCTGTTAACTCTCAACCCATATTACACTCATCAATCATACACCAAAATAAAGTGAATCAAACGTTCTTTGAAAAATACCCAAGATATATGAGGCCTTTCTTAAATATCCAGTATAACTAGTGAGAAAAACCATGGAAATTTTTTTTTCTTTGAAAATCCAAATTTAAGCAAAATACAAAAGGTGTAGAGCGCCACCATATAGTATCAATACAAGCATATCTGATCAGATGGTCTACCACAAGTAGTTCTTAATTTATTGTCATAACAATGGTTTTCTCAAATATGTCCATGTCCAAACAGTTCAGAAATATGTAAATATTACAAAAGATTCTTTCATTGACCTGAAAATCCAAACTGATCTTCTACATTTGTCTACATCAAATGGTATCGTTTTCCATGAAAATAGCCGAAATTTAAAAATTGCTATAATGACTTGAAAATTACCAACATGTCCACTAAATTTCATCTGTCTGTCTCAAGTGATTTTGCTGTACTACTCTGAATGAATCAAGTTTAACAATTACCATGATATAGCATGCTAGATTGCATGGTTATATAGTTTTTGTGCTATCATGATAAAACAGACTTGGGATGGATATATGGACTTATGGATGTATGGACATACAGATGTATGGACTTATGAATGTATGGACTTAGAGATGGATATGGATGTATGGACATATGGATGTATGGACTTACTGATGTATGGGCTTATGGATGTGTGGATGCATAGACTTACAGATGTATGGATGTATGTTCTTACAGATTTATGGATATATTGACTTACGATTGTATGGATAGACAGCAAACAAACAATATTCCCATTAATGACAGATGTATGTACTTAAAGATGTATGGATAAACAGCAACAAATCAGTATTTCCCCTTTAGGACTGATGTATGGACTTATAGATGTATCCATGGACAGCAGCACAACAATCATGCTGCTGCCTTTAGGACAAATGTACCAACTTACACACATATGGATAGACCATAACAAAACAATGTAGACCATAACAAAACAATATACCCCCTGCAGGACAGGCATCCATACTTATGGATGTGCACCAAAACAATATGCCCCTTTCAGAATGGAGAAATAGATTTATGGATACATACCAAAACAGTATGACCCTTTCATGATGGACATCAGACTTCTGGATGTACAACAAAGCAATATGCCCCTTCAGGATAAACATCCAGAGCTCATGATGCATGTATACCAAAACAATATTCCCCCTTAAGGATGGACATCCAGACCTCAGTATGCACGTACATCAAAACAATATGCAGGGCCAGATTAAGGCCTTTGGGGATCCTAGTCACAACCAACATATGGGCCAATAGCTATCCTGCCTTGTCCATAAATATGGTTACAGTACTATTAACAACACTGCCTGTGAAATCAGACGATAATATATGGAGCCGCTTGAACCTTGGGGGCCTCTTGAGCCTTGGGGGCCCTGCCTGTGAAATCAGATGATAATATACAGGGCCCCTTGACCCTCAGGGGCCCTGGGCACATTGCCCACTTTGCCCTATGGATAATCCAGTCCTGACAATATGCCTTCTTCTGCTAGTATATAAACTGTATAATAAAATTGTGATGAAATCCTTGAATCATGAATAGTAATTTGCTCAGGCTGTAAACACATAGATTAAAGTACATAAATATTTCATACTGAGCACCATACATGAGTTTGATATGATGCAGGGATATGAAGAAGGCCTCAAGTTGAGACCAACTCCAATACCATATTAAAACTAGCTCTTACTCACAACTCAAAAAAAGACATGAATGTGTTTGGGTATTCATTACATACCCCCTCATTCATACTTTCCACATTTTAATTGGGCAAACAGATTAAATATAAGTCAAACAGCAGCTAGGGTTTATACAAGTTTTGAAACAATGCATCTAAGAATACCAACAAGCAGATGCGATAGAGAATACTAAAACAATTCTGGCTTGAAAGTGTGATATAGAAATATGAACTTAACAGCCATTGTGAACACCATATTGAATGTGTAAGAATAAATAGTTATGTAATAAAACATGATATTCATTAGTATAATCCCCCATCTTAAAATGCAAAACTTTCAAATCTTACTTACTGAAAATTGTCAATGAAACATCTGTAGTAACGGTTTTGAAGGAAACTACTCCTGAAGAACTTATCAATCTGCAAGAAAATGAAAACCATGAGTGTTATAACATTTGCAAAACTATAGGTCTATCAACTTCAATTGGAGAGCCCTCCAAAGAGTGTTATAACATTTGCAAAACTATAGGTCTATCAACTTCAATTGGAGGGCCCTCCAAAGAGTGTTATAACATTTGTAAGATAATGGATCCTGCCATTTAATTTGGAGATCCTTAAAACTCTGTTCAGTTTTCATTTTCCTTTATTGTACATATAATTTAGAACTGCAACATACATTAGATATCTATATGCAATGTTTCTATAAAACAACAATACAAAGCAGTAATAGCTGGAGGAATGTAAACAATGTTATAGGTAATGAAATTTAATCCCTTTTCAGAATCTCTGATCATCATAGAGAAACATATGACATTCTAAAGACTGTTTGGTCCTTTCATCCTACTATAGTTAAAAATATCTTTTGATTCTTTTAAAATTTGTGTTAGAATTATTTGCAACAATGGCATAAATTACCCTTTAGAGATAGGTGGTGTCATATAAGGTAAGAAGGAGAGAAACAAGTCCAAAAAGAGGAAAGAGAAAAGGAGGAGCAAAGAAAAGCAAAAGAATCAGTGAAACAGAGTCATTACTACTACTGTCTCAAACTGAATACATTTGTCTCATATTTAACAAGTCAATCGACCTTTTCGCTCACAAATATCAACTGAAGATGTTCCCACAAGAAAGATAGTGACACCTAATTTGAACATTGGTCATTGGATCTGTTGATCAGATCAGTCTGCCATTTCAACACAAACTATCATCGACTTATATGCTGAGATCCTTTCGAATCTTATGAGTCATTCATTACTAAAAACCTTTAATGTATATGCAAAACTGAGTCAAATATCTATAGATGTTAGATGAGGCATATATAAAAGATATCAAATTCTTTTTGACATACCATAATATTCAACTTAGGTCCATAATATTATATTAGTATTTTGAGTCATTATATGAAGGGAGAAAAGGTGTTTGATGTGTGACAATGATTTTGACTTGTTTACAAGGAGTCAAACATAATAGATATGTATAAACAAAAAGAATTTGTAAAACAAAAATGTTTTCTGCACAAATGCCATACTGATAATATATTCAGATTATAAAACAAGATGGCCAGGGGACCAGGGCCTGCAAAGTTGAGCTCATGAATCAAAGTATTTCTGCAAAAGATGTGACCTTCACTTCAAGGTCTAAAGATTGAGACAACATGTTGTAGAATCATCATATTGATTCATGCTGAGTAATAATAAAATCAATCAAACAGTTTGGAAAAAAAGCAAATGAAAAACTTAAACCAAAACTTTCATGTTAATTTTCCATGACAGTGACCTTGACTTTAAAGTTATTGGGATGAGTAAGTATCTCACAGAATGAATTGTAATAGCTTTATAATGATTTGTCCCAAATAAGAGTAAATCCAGCAAGTGATTTAGGAAATATAAGCAAAGAAACAGACTTTAACAAAACCTTCATGCAAATTTTCTATGACTGTGACCTTGACCCAAAGGCCACTGGGTTGAGCAAACATGTCAGAAAATGAATCATCTTAGTTTCCAAATGATTTATTCTATGTATGGTGAGAGTTTATCAAGGAGTTTAGGAAATATATGAAATGGAGCTGCTGCCAATGCCGTATAAGTGGCTGCTATGTCAGATCCACAAAGATTTGTCTGAATTTCAGTAAACTGATAATTTACATTAATAGCACTAATAATAAAAATTATAAATAATGGATGCATGAGTTGCTCCAAATGTTCCCTTGTTCTTTTCTTTAAACTCACTGAGTTCCTCATTTAGAAAGAAAAATTCAAATCCAACATATCTATCATATAACCTTTACTTACAGCGTCACAGAAACTTTTCTCTGTAGCTTTAAATTTATCAGACTCTGGGTTGGTGAAAGCTGAGTCCCAAAAATCCTGGAAGGCTGTCTGAGTCGAGTTGACCAGCCAGGCATCTGATGAAGAGAACAGACATAGCTGTACTGATTATAGAGAAGAGACATAGCTGTACTGATTATAGCAAAACAGACATAGCTGTACTGATTATAGAGAAGAGACATAGCTGTGCTGATTATAGAGAAGAGACATAGCTGTGCTGATTATAGAGAAACAGACATAACTGTACTAATTATAGATAAGAGACATAGCTGTACTGATTATAGAGAAACAGACATAGCCGTACTGATTACAGAGAGAGAGACATGACTGTACTGATTATAGAGAAACAGACATAGCTGTACTAATTATAGAGAAGAGACATAGGTGTACTGATTATAGAGAAGAGACATAGCTGTACTAATTATAGAGGAGAGACATAGCTGTACTGATTATAGAGAAGAGACATAGCTCTACTGATTATAAATAATAGACATAGCTTTACTAATTTTAGAGAAATGACAGCTTTACAGATTAGAGAGAAAACCAGCAAGAAAAGAAAAGATCTATACCAAACATGTACAGTATCTTTTACCTTTAAATTACGTTACGATACAGAATGTATGTTACCTTGTACTTTGAAAAATAGCAATGCTAAAGCTTAAACTTTGTCATGGTGTAATAATTGTCCCTGACACAAAATGTATGCTTTTGTCTCACCTCCTTCTGTTGTAAGCATGACATGATACTGAGATTTACCAACTAGGAGGCTGTAAATATACTTAAATAAAGAGTTGAACCTGTCTTGAAAGAGTCAACCCCTTCTGCAGGTAAATCACTATCTCTCAAAACATGGGTGTATCAAAACAGGTCATAGTACTGTATAATCAATAAATCAGTGCAGTGAGAAACTCTGGTCTCTCAAGGCAGGTGGTTGCTAATGCCAGTGGTCTATCAAGCACATATATTTTCAGAAATCATAACAATTGTCATAAACACACACAATTATTTTCCATGTACATTGTCTGGTGCAGATACCAGATCAACCAGGATACCAATGAACTTTTTCGTCAATACAAGAAAATTCTTCACACACATTCTGTATACCCATATTAAATTAATTTTCATGTTTTGTTTTTTTTTCTGCCATGAACATGTGCAATTTTTACTTTACAAATTACAATATGGTAGTTGTTAACTGTGTGTAGTTTGTTGAAGTAAATGCAGGAAAACATCAAAGTCTGTGTTAAACAAAATGATTATTAAAAAAATATTAAGATTTTGAAAACATTTATATCTGCTTGCACTTGATAAAATTATGGCAGGAACTTACAAAACAGCTGTGGCACAAATGTTTGGGTGCATCTGTGTAACAATGTCTTGACTTTTGACTCACTACCAACTGGTTTGCAGTACACCTAATTGTTCATTAAGCCCATGCCACTCACATGTAACTATTGACTCCTCACTCACTATCAATTAACTCAAAGTACATCCAGTTGTCTATTAAGCCCATGCCACCCACATGTAACTGGTGACTCCTCACTCACTATCAATTGACTCAAATTACATCCAATCGTTCATTAACCTCATGCCACCCACATGTAATTATTGATTCCTCACTCACTACCAACGCACTCACAGTACGTCCGATTGTCCAAGCCAATGCCACCAACATGTAGCTACTGACTCCTGACCCACTACCATTACACTTGGCAGTACACCAGTGAGTGTCCAAGCCAATGTAACCCACATGTAACTACTGACTCCAATCAAAACATCCTTGACCTTTTCTGTCAAGTCAAGAATAATACCTTGGATGTAATTCATTGCCATTGACAACAATATTCTGAACTATTTTTTCACATGGAACAGTATGGTGGTAGAAGGAAACAAAGGCACAATTGGAATATTCTCTGTCTTTGCTGTCATAACATATGTGGTGCACTCTGCCAGAGGGAGCATAACACATCAAACTGATGTTCATTCCTACAGCTACTTCCCAGGTTATTTCATAATCTGAGAGAATAGGCTGAGTGATGTTTCAATTGTCTTTACCCCTGACTCATGACCATCAGACTAGCAGTATACCTGATTGTCCAGTCTTATAATTAGCCACATGTAGCTATTGACTCCTGACTCACTACCATAAAAACTGGCAATATATTTAATTGCCCAAGCCCATGTGACCCTTATGTAGCTATTGACTCACTGCCAACAGACTGGAACTTTATAAAAGGATTTACAATAAAGTGTCCTCAAAATAACGTATTGTGTAGTCCAAAGGTAAATACTGAACTGGCAACAAGATACAGCTTGGTTAAAGTTGGGATGAATCACAAGTACCAGGTAAATATCACACAGTGCTATAAATGTTTCTGCTTACCAAAGACGATGGAAGAGTGGTAAATCAGTAAGTCAGCATAATACACCAGCAGGTCACCCACCATGTGGCCGACCACCTCGTTAAACCGGACTCTCGGTGTGTCTTCAAATATAATGGTTGCCACTAGCTCCTGCATGCTAGACACTGACAGTCTGCCAGCAAACTCCAGAACAATTTCTATTGTGTTACTTTCAAATCCTTTCCTAAAAGAAATTCACATTTTATAATGACAAAATATCTCTATGTATGATCAAATAAGACAGTGAGGAAATTTTGCCTGCTGTTCTGTTTTATTTTTAGAATTTTTTTTTATTTTTGGGAAAATTCATCCCTTTAATTTGATGTTTCTTGTGCATTCCATTAATAAAAGTATTGTTACAATTGTTATAAATTCTAGTCCCTAAAAGCATCTGCAGTTTGTTTTTTTTTTAATTTTTAGTAATGGAAAATTTATTCATTTGAAAAACCTTTTCATTCAAGAAAAAAAGAGTAGAAATTCCTCAAATTTGAGACAATCCTCAAACTTTCATCAGATTTAATGCATGACAACATTAAAGCCAATTCTAGATTTAATGGTTGTATTTAAGTTCCTGATGCATGCTGAGTGTTCTATTAAAAAGTCATTGTCAACAGCCAAGCAATCAAATACATTAATCTCAATTGGAGAAAGAAAGATGTTTAGTGGAATTTTGGACTGATTAAAATGCACATTTAGCACAAGATTTTCCAAACCATCTCACTTAAAAACTTGTATCTGTCAAAGAAAGCCAAAGATTTCATGTATGGTAATTGTATTTAGTAATGCCAGATATACTGAGATCATGGATAACTATCAACTGCCATCTCTGAAAAAAGCACAAGAGATCTGCACTTTTTATCCACTACACTGACCACAAAATATGAAGCTACCAACCAATCCCTACAGTTCATGGAGAACTCAAAAATCAGTTCAAACAAGCCATTTTGGGAAGAAGGCCATGGTTGCGTGAATGAGTTATCAGTTTATGAATTCACGTCTTTGTCTATTCAAGCCTTCTATATACAGTTTATGAATTCAAATCAGAGTCTATCCAAGCCTTTTATATTTGGTTATGAGTTCAAGTCTTTGTCTATCCAAGCCTCCTGACTATCCAGATTATGAATTCAAGTCTCTGTTTATCATAAAAAGTACATCCTTACTGGGAATCATCTAGAATGAAATTGCACACTGAATTAGTTTCGATACAATCTGCTGTAAATTAAGATTAGCAAATTAGACACAAATTACCATTAATTATTCATATTTGAGATCTTAAAGGATGGACTCTGTCAAAACAGCTTATGATGTTAAAGGACAGACTGTCAAAACAACCTATGATGTTAAAGGATAGACTATCAAAACAGCTTATGATGTTAAAGGATGGACTCTTTCAAGATTATATTGTCAAAAGACAGGCTCTGTCAAAACAACCTATTTTATATTAATATAAATGCTATAAAAATGTATTTTCTTTATTATTAATAGTTTTTCTTTAGAATAAATTAAAACAGCAATATATATATATATATATATATATATATATATATATATATATATATATATATATATATATATATATATATAAAGATATTACGGTCAATATGGTCTTACCTGAACTCTTTGACATTGCATTTTTCAAATGTTGGAAACAATCTTGGATGTGTTCGTAGTAACTGGTCAATCTAAATTAACCAAAAGATTAGTATTTTAAGTAAAGAATTTTAGAGATATTTTGCCCATCACAACATCAATATATGAAATAATAGGTGTGCAAGATATAATTTGTTGTTTTTATTCAACTTTTGTTAACCAACTTAGGCAAAATGAAGCAATATTTACTGCTCTGCTATACAAAGCAACCATTCTGGTGGTTGTTAATATCTCTACCAAGTAAATTTATATGCTTAACCAGTTAACAAATGTAATGGTCATTTAATGCATTTATGCAGGAAAATAAGGACACAATTTGTATAGAAAAAATGAAATATTTATTTTATTAGCTATTACACATCTTATAATGCATTTAAAGTATAACAATAAAAGTGTTGTGTTATAGGTAAGGTCATTAAGTACTTAGCTGTACCATAAGCAAAGGTTGTGCTATGGCCACTAAGTACTTAGGTGTGTCATATGCATGGTTATGTCATTGGTAAGGCCACTAAGTACTTAGGTGTGTCATATGCATGGTTGTGTTATTGGTAAGGCCACTAAATACTTGGGTGTGTCATATGCATGGTTGTGTTTTTGGTAAGGCCACTAAATACTTTGGTGTGTCATATCCATGGTTGTGTTATTGTAAGGCCACTAAATACTTAGGTGTCTCATATGCATGGTTGTGTTATATGTAAGGCCACTAAGTACTTAGGTGTGCCATATGCATGGTTGCATTATTGGTAAGGCCACTAAGTACTTACATGTGTCATATGCATGGTTATGTTATTGGTAAGGCCACTAAGTACTTAGCTGTACCCTAAGCAAAGGTTGTGTTATTGGAAAGGCCTCTAAGCACTTAGCTGTACCATAAGCAAGGTTGTGTTATTGGTAAGGCCACTAAGTACTTAGCTGTACCATAAACAAGGTTGTATTATAGGTAAGGCCACTAAGAACTTAAGTGTATCATATAAAAGGTTGTGTAATAGGTAAGGCATGCAAGGTTGTGTTATAGGTAAGGCCACTAAGTACTTTAGTGTACCATAAGCAAAGTTGTATTATAGGTAAGGCCACTAAGTACTTTAGTGTACCATAAGCAAAGTTGTATTATAGGTAAGGCCACTAAGTACTTAAGTGTATCATATAAAAGGTTGCATTATAGGTAAGGCCACTTAGTACTTAGCTGTAACATATGCAAGGTTATGCAATGGCCACTAAGTACTTATGTACATCATCTATAAGGTTGTGTTATAGGTAAGTCCAGTAAGTACTTAGGTGTATCAAATGGCGTTAAACCCTACAACAACAACAACAACAACTTAGGTGTATCATATGCAAGGCTGTATTATAGACAAGTCCATTAATTATTAGGCTTATCACATGTAATGTTGTGTTATAATAAATACTGTTAATTCATTCATTTTTGGTTTGGCTTGTTTTTGTGATAGATTAATGTCATTGTTCAGCATATGATAGGCTTAACAAGGTGGCAATAATATTTGGTGGAGCAAGAACCTTGGAAGACCCCAGAAATCCCACTGACCCATGGGAAACTACTGGCAATCTTTCTCACATATTTATGTTGATCAAGCAAAGAGAGGTGAGATGTGTGGGTGATCTGTAATGGTGAGTGCCTTAGACTACTTGACTACACAAAAGCCCCCTCATATTTTTATTGCTACATGAAACTGTGGATTATTGATCTTGTCATATTGTTTTGCACATAAGGATCACTTTTCATTTTCACCAGGCCTTAAGGTGAATGCTTTGAAGCAACCATAAAATTTACAAAATTTGGTATTGCATGAAACCTGGCATTCCATGAAAATTGGTGAATTCAAAGTTTGCTGTATTCAAAACCACTTTATAATAAGGACTTTTTAAATTACATTATGTGGGGTTTTACTATTAAACCAAAAACTAGAAAAATGAAATAAATTACAAATCAAAATTAAAAATTCACAAGGTGTAATGGTATCCAAAACCATACAAAACTGTATTGTATAAGGGACCCCACAATACAGAACAAATGAATTAATTAAAAGAGGAATCCTTGTAATAATTGTGTGTGTGTGTTTGTATATATATATATATATATATATATATATATATATATATATGTTTTAACCTTTATTTGTTTTCCAATGAAACATAATTTAAATGGGAAATAAGTCACTGTGAGCATTTGCGTCATTAAGAAAGAGACCTGCATGGTAACCGAAAGATACTGAGTAAAATACTTACATCTTTACAGAAGAGACTGGCATGGTATCGGAATGATGCTGAGTTTATGTTGAGAAGATCATCTGTCCATGTCAGATTGAGGACACGGAATTTCAATGGAACCTCTGTAATGTCAGTGAATTTGTCGTAATAAATCAGCAAATCTCCAAGCAGGTAACCAAGCCATCTGTCATATCGGACTTTAGGCAGATCCTGGTAGATTACTTTGTTAAGTGTATCTTCCAGAATTGATGGTGAGTGATCACCATCAAATTTCAGATTGAACTGGACTCTATCTGGACTTTCTCTGAAACGTTTTGAAAAAATATACATGTTGTTATCCATTGCAGTCAATTAGAACAATGTTTTAACCTTACAAGGGACCAATTCTCAGGAATGCACTAGTCACTTTTTGGTGCAAAACTTTGCCCTGAGGTAAAAGGAAAGCATCA
The DNA here is from genome assembly GCA_016617855.1 of Megalonaias nervosa. Lineage (NCBI taxonomy): Eukaryota > Metazoa > Mollusca > Bivalvia > Unionida > Unionidae > Megalonaias > Megalonaias nervosa. Next base: position 25,634 of record JAECUM010039523.1, read on the forward strand.
TTTGTGTTACCCCATATCACTGGCTTTTGTGACAAAGTACTTTAGAATTTAACTGTCCAAGAGTATATAGGATCAAAAAGTGTTCTTTTTACAACCTGAATATGCCAGTAATTGGAACAAAGATCCAGTTAGACAGTACTTATCACACCTGGCCATTAGTAATTATCTAATTAGAGTCCACAATGGCTACAAAGATTATTCTATTGCTGCTAAATCCTAGATTAATGGCATTGGCTACAGTGGGGTATTGAATCAAAGTCAGATACACAAAGCTAACAATTTAAGCATGAAATATCCAAAGTGAGATACACAAAACTAAAAATGTAAGCATTAAGCATCTAAAGTGAGATATATAAAGCTAATGATTTAAGCAATAAATATCCAAAGTGAGATACACAAAGCTAATGATTTAAGCATTAAATATCCAAAGCGAGACACACAAAGCTAATGATTTAAGCAATAAATATCCAAAAGTGAGATACATAAAGCTAATGATTTAAGCATTAAATATCCAAAGTGAGATACACAAAGCTAGCTTATGATTTAAGCATTAAATATCCAAAGTGAGATACACAAAGCTAACAATTTATGCATTAAATATGCAAAGGTCAATATAAATGAGAAACTCTTAGAAATTACAAACTCCAGTTTACTTCTTGCAAATCGATATGTATGAGATCGACTGCTACTTCTGCCATGAAACCAGATTATAATGGATCAAGTTACTTTATATTTAGAAGGTGACTAGGAAAAAAGAATGTTCAGTAGTAAATTTTGTTTAGTTTTGAAACTTTGCATGCATTGAATAAGAACCTGTTTTCTGTCAAGTGATCAACAAAACATAAATAATGTTACACCACAGCACTAGAAGCAGCAGCTTAAATAATGACTACTACTACTACTACCGTTATTATTATTTTTCATTATTAAAACTTTCAGCCTGTTACTTTTGTATGTTTTGGGCAAATCAAATTTTGTCAATAATTAGTTGGTTCAAAATCCACATCAAATTTCCCCAATGAATGCAGCATCTCCACCCCACCCACCCCAAACTGATACACTTTGCAACAGCCATTTCAGTCTACCTGTTCTGCATCCTAGCTTTAGCCAAATAATGATTTGTGTCTCACTGATGTTTATGGCTGTGTATTAAAGTTTAGCATGTGGTTATCGTCATCATCATCATCATCATCAATCCTTAAATCCAGGAGGTCATTGGGGCTAAGAGATTGATGATGATGAACATAGCACTAGTTTTGTGGCAATTAAAGGAAGCACTGGTGCTCCTACCATGTAACATAAATAGGGAATGCAGCAGCAGATGCAAATTTTCAAAGTCATTCAAAAATTCAAAGACAATATACTAGCACCTGTTGCATAATGAATGTTCCTAGAGAATTACCAAGACCACTCTGATAGTGTTTCTATTGTGCAGTCAAAAACAGTCTCATTCAACAAAATCATGATCACTGTAATTGTCTATGAAGCTCTCTTTTCAACAAAATCATGATCACTGTAATTGTGTATGAAGCTCTCTTTTCAATAAAATCATGATCACTGTGATTGTGTATGAAGCTCTCTTTTCAACAAAATCACGATCACTGTAATTGTGTATCAAGCTCTCTTTATTTGGAAGATCTGTTAGATTTCACCACAAAAAATAAACCCTGCATGCCTGTTTAATTTTTTAACAAGGTGGCTAGAGAACCTAAGACATATTTGTTTTGGCTCTACCACATGCTTAGGTGAGATTTCTGTTTATCCCCTTTTTAACAGAAATAAAATGTCCATGAATAAATATAATCATTATCATCTGACCTACAAAGAACCTGACATATGGATGGTTTACATCACTCTAAAAGTAAGCTGTCTAACAGGCAGTGCTAATACAGATCACAGTACATAATCGTTAGAATTATAAAGATTGGAAATGGAGTCTTGTTGCTACTGTAATGACTAGGAATGGGACCTGTATCCTACTATAATGACTACATATGGAGACAGGCCATTACTATAATGACTACATATAGAGACAGGCAATTATTATAATGCCTGGTCCAATTATAATGACTGGGCCCAGCTATAGTGACTCGGAATGGGGCCAGAACCCTATCCATGAAATTTTTTGACCAAAAAACATGGGCTTAAGCTCATTCAACTCTAACATCCTATAACATTTGTCATGACTACATTCAAATCTAACAGCCAATAACTGTTGTCAGAACTAAATTCAAATTTAACATTCAACAACTGTTATCATGACTTCATTCAAATATAACATCCAACAAATGTTTAATCTAATATCCAGTAAATGCAGTAATAACTATATTGAAATCCAGCATTCAATAACTGTAGTAAATTTATTCAAATGTAGTAATAACTATATTCAAACATAGTAATAACTCTATTCAAATCCAACTCCAAATAACTGTAATAACAAGGTAGACAATTTAAGCATATTGCTATACTGTAAATGTAGTAACGCCAACATTCAGATCAAACATCCAATATTTGTAAGAAAAACTAAATTCAAATCAGAGGACCTTCAGGGGTTCTTCTAACTATAGTTTCTTTACTAGCATTATACATTTCAGTGATGCAGATTTACACCAAGCATCATATCTGATTGTAGGTTCAAGTTTGTATTTCAAAACATTGTTATGACAATATGGCTGGAGTTGATAATTTGGATACATCTGGCATAATGCTCATGAGTAAACTCCTACAATATGGATTTCTGCATGATGGAGAAATTTGGAGCCATTTGTATTGAGGTTTATTTATGGCCTTACAGGATTCACCTATAAATCCCCTAAATACATAAGGAATTTCATTTTACTCACAGGAAGTTTTTGATCTCACATCCCTTGTAGGTGGGGAACACATCTGGATGCTGAGCCATCAACAGATCTATCTGAAATGGAAAAAAGATAAATGTACTGGCATCATGCACATTAATGTTAAAATGTGTGCAATAGAGCTTTACTGTAATGACCATGGCTTCTGCAAAAATTGGTGTAAGAATGATGATTAAATATCATCTGCACGTTCATGGTTCATAGGCAGAAATGAGGCTTTGCATCATTCATGAATTGTGGTGCCTTAGATGGGATGTCCCCATTCAACATCAATACATGAGGCTGGTTGTGTGCTTGTATTCCCTACTCAAAAATTGTCAGTTTTAAACCAGATGCTGCTGAATAAAGCATTACAAGGACAAACCATCGATTGAAAAATGTTTGGATCTTTGGAAAAAAATATTTAGTGTTTACTGTATAATTCATTGTAAACTCAGAAATTTGGTCCACAAAATAGACTGATAACATATGTTCTGAAATTAAACTGATATAAAAATAGCAAAGTTATGTCATGTGTATGATGATATAGTAAAAGCAAGTCACTAATCAAAATGATATAGCAACAGCATATGAGGTAGGAAAACAGTGAAGTGAGATAGGTTAACAGTCAAGTGAGATATAAGGATAACAGTCAAGGGAGATATAAGGATAACAGTGAAGTGAGATAGGAAGATAACAATGAAGTGAGATATAAGGATAACAGTCAAGTGAGGTATAAGGATAACAGCCATGTAAGATAGGAAGATAGCAATCAAGTGAGTTAGGGTAACAGTCAAGCGACGTAGGACAACAGTCAAGTGAGATAGGATAAGGATCTCTAACTTGCTAACAGGGATGTAAAAAATATTATATATCGTTTGATTCTGCAATGATTCTACTGGTTCTGAAACAGTTAGTCAGATAAATTATGTATATCTAAGAGTAGAGACTCTTGAAACAAGCTAGTGGTACACCAGAAATTACATGCAGGTATCTTACATTATCCTTATATTTCAAGTTTGTTTGCATCATGTGATATATGGCTGTCTCACATAACCTTTGTAGTTCTATTCGGTTTGGGGCATGTGATATATGGCTGGCTTACATAACCACTGTAGATTTCTATCTGGTTTGGAGCATGTGATATATGGATGTCTTACATAACCTCTGTAGATTTCTGTCTGGTTTGGGGCATGTCATATACAGTGTGACCCTGCTATAACACGGTAGTTGGAAGCCATAGAACCCGACAGTGTTATAAACCAAACTGTGTTATAAAAAATGCTGGGGGGGGTAGGGGAGTAGGTAATAAATGCGGGCGCAAAAATACATGCTTCATTAGCACAGTTATCATCTTAATTCGATGCATATTAAATGAGAAATACACCTGTAGTAAAAACAGAGAAGGCATATGTAATATTTTACTTTATTCAGAGAACCATGCATTGGTACATATACATGTATGCTGTTTATATATACATGTCTAATGTATAGCAATTAATAAAGTATCAATACCGTGTACTCACCCGTGAATCACGTCACATACATTGAATCCACAATACAAGTAATTCCATCGAAAATAGGCACACAAACAGATTTAAAATATTCAATAATTTTGCAACAGGTCATATAGGTCTGAATTCAGTGGAAAAAAATAGCACAATCATGTAATGAATGATGAAGCACATTTACTTTTCAGTACGTCCCAAGTTGGTAAAAGTTTACGTTTTAAGCGCCATCGGTAGAGTTCTTAAGCATAAACTTTTTTCCTGTCAAAAGGAAATTTTCACAGCACAGTAAAAGTGTTCAGTCACATTGGAAGATGGAACAATCCATCAAATTCCATTGCTTTTATTTTAGTTTGGTAATGGCTTCCTTTGAAGAAAGGTTCTTTGTTTTTATTGATGATTGTAGTCAGCTTTCTTTGCATGCGTTATTGATGTCACTGCTAAAGGACAGCTTTGGAGAACCAAACAAATGCCCATTTCTTATTGTGGCGCCAACATCAAAAAATTGTATTGCATGATTGAGACTGACTTTTTTACTCATTTGTTTAGTATGTTTTCATAACAATTGGTGCTTCAAAGGTAATGTTTTCTTTGAAATTTCAGCTCCTATTTTATCAGGGTACATATTTTAAGAAAAATGAATTGGCCATCGTATGGTCAATTGTAGTTACTGTTCCTCCCTGCCAATTGCATAGACAAGTGAGAGCTTGCTTCTTTTTACTTTGTTTTTTGTTCTTTTGCTTTTACATTTGTGGTAGTGGAGTGATGCTGCCTTCCTCACATGTGTCAGAAATTTAAAGAAAGGGTTAATCAACGATAGAGACGCAGGTGTTCTGGTCTTATGACAGGGATTACTACAGAAAATGTGAATGTTCTGAAGGATTTAATTCTGAGTGAAAAGAAGAGGAATTTTCTTACCATCCACATACAAATGTCAGTCTATGTAAATATATCAATTATTAGCGAGCGGCCAAAAATCCGACGAAAGATAGATTATGAGATAATGCCTCGTCCGGTTGATCTCCGCTACCAGAAATGTAAATTTGAAAAAAAAAGCAGATATCTCAAAACATATAGTACTCATGCTAGATGTCAACATAAGCGGATTATGATATAACAATGCACTGTTAAGATGGTTTGTCAATATGGACAAAGAATTTGTTTATGTAACAATAGATAAATTTCGGTGCATTTTATATCAACTTTGCGGCTTCCTTTCATGGGGCCTCTTAATTTCTCCATTCCAAACCAATGGTTGTACATACAAGTTTAAACAGCCAACAATGTCGCAAAAAAAAAAATCACCAGATGGTATATTTTTCCGCCAATAAGGAAAAAAAAATCGCAATTTGCGACATTGGCAAAGCCCTGTGCGATTCGTGAATAAACTTTTTACATGTTATTTTTCGTACTTTTAAGAAGAAAACACTATTTTTTTGTGTATGAGAAAAATGCATATAAAATTTCAGGAGTCACGCCATGATTATCTTGTATTATTCATACGCGATATCTTCCTTAAAATAATAAACTTTTTTTTGTTATTTTTGTACTTTTAAGAAAGAAATTTTTTTCGTGTACGAGAAAAATACATGTATATGAAATTTTGGGAGCCACACCACGACCGTGTTATATCCGAATTCATGTTATAATGGAGCGTGCTATAGCGGGGTCACACTATGTATGTCTAATGTAACCTTTGTAGTTCTATCTGGTTTGGGGCATGTGCTATATGGATGTCTAATATAACCTCTGTAGATTTCTATCTGGTTTGGGGCATGTGATACATGGATGTCGAACATATTCTCTGTAAATTTCTATCTGGTTTGGGGCATGTGATATATGGATGTCTTACATAACCTTTGTAGTTCTATCTGGTTTGGGGCATGTGATATATGGATGTCTTACATAACCTCTGTAGTTCTATCTGGTTTGGAGCATGTGATATATGGATGTCTTACATAACCTTTGTAGTTCTATCTGGTTTGGAGCATGTGATATATGGATGTCTTACATAACCTTTGTAGTTCTATCTGGTTTGGGGCATGTGATACATGGATGTCGAACATATTCTCTGTAAATTTCTATCTGGTTTGGGGCATGTGATACATGGATGTCGAACATATTCTCTGTAAATTTCTATCTGGTTTGGGGCATGTGATATATGGATGTCTTACATAACCTTTGTAGTTCTATCTGGTTTGGGGCATGTGATATATGGATGTCTTACATAACCTTTGTAGTTCTATCTGGTTTGGGGCATGTGATATATGGATGTCTTACATAACCTTTGTAGTTCTATCTGGTTTGGGGCATGTGATATATGGATGTCTTACATAACCTTTGTAGTTCTATCTGGTTTGGGGCATGTGATATATGGATGTCTTACATAACCTTTGTAGTTCTATCTGGTTTGGG
>JAECUM010039524.1:0-36154 GCA_016617855.1 Megalonaias nervosa
ATTCTCCCAGTTTTCACTTCGAGGGATAGTGAAGGCTTGTTCCCTCTGTATTCTCCTATGTCAGATCCTGGGATGATGATGAGGTCTCTGCGGCTTCCACTCTTGCCGGTGTCTCTCCAATTCCTGTAAGGCCTCCTCCTCCTAGTTTTCTGTCTGGAGGACAGCGGCTCTTGGTAGAGGTTGTGGCTGATGTTGTTGTTGTGATTGTGGCTGTGGTTGAGGAGGTGGTACTGGTTGAGCAGGTGTACTTATCATTGGCTTCACCTCACACACAGGTCTCATGATGAGGTGAGGCAGGATTCCTCTTTTCTTTTCTTTCTCCCCTTCTTTCTTCTTTTTTTTCCTCCTCTTCTTTCAACCTTGCTTCTTCTGCAACGGCCTCCATGCCAGCTCGTCCAGGAGACGTCTGGCATACTCCAGGTGCATTTGAAGTTCTAAAAGCTTAGCAATTCTGCTACTCATCTTCAATGTTGACGAGTCAACGATGGGTAGCCAGACTGACGATCGCGTCGCTTTATATACTTGAAGCACGGACGTGAAGGTAAACATCCCCTAACACCAAAACTTACCATCAAATCAAACGCGCGGACCTAAAAGAAACACGTTGACTTTTTTACTTACAAACACAGACATGCACGATTCGACAAGACAGAGAAAACGAAGGGTGAATTTCATTTTACTGATAAAAGAAACGAAGTGCTTATAGACACATTTTTTTTTTTAAAGACACAAACACACAAATTTGTTTTGGCAATTGAATTAGTATCTCTTTTCGAAAGTATTGGGGTAGCCCTGAAAAGGGATAATTTTTATTAACGGGGAGTGATGGCAATCTTTTTTACTGTCTAAGATTGCGTCCCCGTCTGGCGGCAGGCTTTCCTATACGATACGGTCTCCTTCTGCGGAAAGAGAAGGAGAACTCCTTGGTGCCTACTCGACAGTCCACAAAATCTCTATCTGGTTCTTGCTGCTGCTGTTGCTGCTGCTGTTGTTGTTGCTGTTCTCTCTGCTTCTGGAGTCTGTACTTCTCTGTCCATTCCTCTTGTTCGTTCTTGATTTCCTCTCTGAAGACCTCTTCTATCAGGTCTTGGGCTATTGATAACATCCTGACATTCTCTATCTCTTCAGGCTTAGGTATCAGGTTTAGCCTGACACGATGTACATTCAAGTAAGCTTCGTTCAGCTGGGCTAGTCTGGAAAGCATGTTCATAGGTTGAAGAGTCAACAGTGGATGGCCAGACTGCATATCAACCCGCTTTATATGGTTCAAACGCGGACGCGATAGAAAACATCCCTACTCGGTTTTAGTGTCGGAACGCTATGATAGCTCATGTCATGGTGAGGGATAGAGAGAAGTCAAAGAGCATATAATCACAGTGCTTTCTGAAAACAAACGACAGACAGATTTTTTCAAAACACAACATTTTTTATTCAACAAACAACTAACCATTAACAACTAACAATAACATCAAACAAATTATTTTTGACAAGGTTGACAACGTTGTGAAATCATGTGAGATTTCCATTCATGGAAGTCATGAGGCCATTGATGTACACTACCTTTCTTAGCTAAAGACAAAAGATAGCCATAATGGTCACAAAACCATCGATCTACTTTCTCATCGTTTCTAGAAGAGTTACGGTCAAAATAAGTCACTAAATGTTCTAAAGGATATCCAAGACTGCGTTGATGAAAAAAATACACACAATATTGTCCACACACCATGGAATATGTGCCTTGTAATTTCACATTATTGTATCGTGTAGTCTGGGCATTTCTTCTCATAAAGTCAATGATATCGTCTTCCAAAGGGGGTAATCCATACGAATCAAAATATTCCACACAATCCTCTTGAGGGAAGTAGATGGCAACCCAGTGAGTTCCTGGGAGATGACTGTCGTCCGTGTTGATGACATAAGCTTGATGGTCTTGAGGTTTGCGATGAGGTAGTTCATCTTTAGCGCACACGACAGGATTCCAAGAAGCCGCATCCCAACTGTTGTTCAAAAGGTAATAAAGTTCCCAGGGATCCATTTTTTTTTTTTTGTTTTATTGTTTTGTTTTTTTTTCACAGGTAATGATAAGTAATCAATTTAATTCTGACTTTTTGTTTGAAACGCTCTGTCAAGTAGCCGTTTCTTCGCCTTGTCTCCGCACTCTGGGCTAAGAGAGATTCGATGCGATAGATCTCTAGAGTAGTCAATGAAGGGCAGGAATGATCACGCAAGCCTTTATACCACTCATGCAACACTACTTCTTCCGAGATGAGACTCCAAGCTTCCTCCAGATACTAGTCCAATTTTTCTTCTTGGCTCATCATCAGACATTTATCGTGTTGAATTTGACTGAGATGATCGTTTTGACATCCATAGCAATCTTTCTTGGTGAATTCCGTAATTTCAGCCGCCAGGTGTTTAGCAAAACAGGACACTAATTGTTCTTCTTGTTCTGGCCATCTGGACTTGACTACTACCTCGTCCTCTTTGTCTTTGTCTTGGGGTTCTGCTTTCACGGTATCCTCCCATTCCATTTCCAAAGATTCTCTACTGTTCAAAGAGGGATAAGAGTCTTCCATAGTTTCTAATAGTCTAGAATGACTTCTCTCAAACTGTTGATTTCTATGGTATTATCGAAATCGGCATACAAGATGACGTTGACCGTCTCGGTGAGAGCTTCTGCAAACTGAAGTTCCACACGCAGTTGACCGGATTTTATAGGGTGGAAATGTCCCTCATCGCTGCCTTGGTCTGGAGTGAAATCAAAAGCCAACAAAGTGTAACCTCGTACATAATCTTCGTACGAAATACCGTGACTGGTGTTTCGTACGTACCGTAGCTTCCTACAGGAACAAGTACAATCTCAAGTAATTTCTCTGGGCAAAGTTAGGTTCAAAGGGTCTGGTACACAAGGTCTTGCCGTCGCGACTGACTTCGATCTCGGACACGTTGTAGAGCTTAAACTGGAAAGGATTTTGATCGTGTGCTCCGTTGAGGGCTGCGTTGCTGACGATACCAATGATTAAACGTTTGGGTAACTGTCCTTGGAACAGATGATCCTCGATCTTGGATCGGAGTTAAGCAGCAATGGTGAAAGTTTTTACTTCTACGCGTCGTATCGGAAACTTGGCGGTCGTTCTGCTCAATGTTTGACTAATGTCGTTTCCCGCTTTAGGTAACACTTCTACGCGGCGCACGGAAAGTCTGGCTTCTTGGATGATGGTTTTGTACTCATTGGCATGAGCCATCAAACGGAAAGCGACACTGCTGTGATTGAGTCTCAGGCGAATATCCACTCCGTTCAGCAAATACTTGTCTTGCAACCACATGTCCAAATGCAAACGATCCATCAGTTCTAAACTACGACTTTGCAGGATTTTCTTTCGACGGTCGTTAAAGCCCACATTGTGAGGATCGTCATCTGCTGTCAGGGCTGTGTCGTTAAACTTGTTCTCACCTGCGGTGTCAGGTTTCCATACCACGCAAGCATCCAGATGAGTGTTCTTGGCCTCTTTTCCGTATGTCAAGAGATTCTACAGGTACGCTCGGTAAGGATAAGTATCCATGCTACTGAAGACCAGTTTGTTATTCAAATACAAATCCACTTCACTCAACAAGGAATGCATGAAATTGTTGACGGGATCTACTCTAGCATCTTCTCCCGGATTGGTGTTGTACGTTTTGATCACTTTCAGTTTCAGGTACAAGTAACTGCTATTCAGATCGAGATAATCTTCGGGCTGTCCTTTGATTTCAAACTCGATGGGAACTGAATCCGTCAAAGAGGAGACGGGATGAAATTCAATCTATTGGGATTCTTGCATCGTCATCATGGTGGGTGGCATGGCAAACAGATCCAGTTCCGACTTGGAACAAGCGCAAGACTCTCGGTGCATCATTTTGTCTCTGCAATTTTTTTTAATAATCAAAAACGTCTAAGTCTTGGACGGTTTTTCTTTTCTTAGTCTTTCTAGCTCTGGGAGTGTGAAGTCCTTTCAATGGGTGTCTTCGTCGTCTTTTTCTGCCTTGTCCGTGCTGTGTCGTCAGGGAAGCAGGAATGCCTGACTCGGCAGCGTCCAGAGCATTTATAGGAGTTTGTCGTCGGCCTAAAATGTCTTTACCCGTTTGAAGCAAGATATTTTTGCCTGCTCTCAAGAAAGCTTCTTTGGGGTTTTGTTTGTCAATGATGACATTTTGGAGAAATTCTTTGCCTTGCGGTCAACGCGGCATCTTTCAAGGCGTGCAATCCCCGTGTCACCATCGGTTTCAAAACGGGAGACACCGATCGAAAGGCTGATTTTAGCATATCACCTAAACCATGTCATCACTGTCGAGCGACTCCTTGGTACACAGGATACATGACTGACAAAAGGTTAGAGTAATCGTTTTCGAAAATGGAGTTTCACTGTGACTTTCCCTTTTGTGAATGAAATATTTTGTCCCAGATCTCCTTTTATAGTAATGTTGACAGTGTCGAAATATGACTTACTGACGGCCAAATAGTGAGGATGTGCAAATTCGCGGAGAACGTGTTAGGTCTTTCCACCTTCCTTGTCAGCGTTCGTGGCAGAATCCACTTTGAAAGGTATGACACGCAGTAACGGTGCGGAGGTGTGTCCCACCACGTTGTACTCCACCACACCGGAATACACAAAAATCAAATTCAGTCCTTAGTTCATTTCTACAGGGATTCGAAAATAGTTCGCAAAATCCATGTTGCCAGTAATGACTGGTATTTCGTTTTTCATCTTGATCAACTTGGTGTCTCCACCCCAAAATATCATACAATTCAGGACAAAATGTAATGACCAATACTTTGTCCTCTGAAAATTTGATGAGTAAGCGACGAGCTATTTTGTGGTACTCGAGGGTGATACTTTTTCTGGTTCTCTCCAAGGCTTTGGCAAACACGGCATTGAATTTGGTAGAAATCGTCTTCACCAAATGTTGACCACTAAAATAATAACCTGCAGGAATGGTCAACAGATTGGTGAATCGTTTGTTTTGGGGTCTTGTGATTTCATAGAGTCAGCTACACTGCTACTTTCATCGAGGTGTTGTTGCACTTGTTCGTCATAAACTTCTATCGTAAAAGTGTTTTGATTTTCGATGATGTTTTTGATTTGTGTAGGGTGAATCATTTCCACTAAAGCCACTTCCCAATGGGCTTCGTGATCCAATTGGATGGCCTGAGGTAATTAGGCGGTGTAACAGCATAAGGTGTTACTGGGAAACACCTCCATGGAACTGTCACTGGGTAACGTTAAGTAAAATTGGTTGTTCATAATTCCACAGTTCTAGTGTCCGAAGAGTCACTGGAAGTCAGAGGAGTGTCTAAAAGAGGATGGTTAGGGTGACTGTTGGAAGGGGGACTAACGTTGGACAGAAGACTCCCGTTGTTGTTTCCGTTCGAGGAATATTTCAGAGACGGATTGGGAAGAAGGTAACCAATGCAACTGCTGAGTAAAATGGTCCACAATTGTTTGTCTCCTTGTTGCAAACTCAAATTGGCAATGGCAGCACCGATGACACAATACACCACAAAGATTTGGCAGAAAAAGACGATTTGCGTTTTGGGCACACGTTCTCCACACCACACCCACAAGGGTTGCTTTTGTAGATCTTGCACAGAAGAACTGGGCGACGAAGTGGTTACTGCAGTAGCTGATACTGTGTTGAAGGGCATGATGGTCATATCTTTTCATAGTCGATGAGTTGCGAAGCGTCGATCCAAGAGTCAAAACTGGGAGGATATCCTTTCCAACGTACTTTGACTTCTTTGACACGTTTTGTTCCCACTTTTCGGGTTCATCGATCGAGAATGCTTTCTATCTCGTAGCGTCGTCTTCATTTTTGGTCACACACTGTAACTCGGGTAAGTAAAACGTTCTTTTTAACACTTCCCAGTTCATGTCTTCCAATTTATAGACGGGAGGATGACGGCCACGCACACGTTCGGTGACACGAAACAATTCGGTGGTCCAGTTGGGTAAGTAACCTTTGTCGAAAGTGTGTTTGCTTTTGCCAATGCGCACCAACCTCCTGATGCCAACACTCCACCTTTCTTGGAGACAGTCACTGTCGAGGACGTACCAAACAGGCGCTCGAAGACGGTCACCTCGTTGTCGGGAGTCACTTCTTGGGGGGGGGGGCACGTCCGATGCTTCGATGGTAAGATTGGTTGTACGCTTGGACGAGGTGCGGAAAGACATCGATGTACTTGAGAGTGTGTTGATGCGTAAAATATTTCCACATGCGTTCTTTCAAGGTGCGTTGAAAACGTTCCACGATGCTGGCTTTGGTTTCGGGATTCTCGGTGGTGAAAAAATGAATGTCACGTTTCTTCAATTCTTTTTGGAAAGCTTGGTTCAGAAATTCGGTGCCTTTGTCAGTTTGCCATCGAAGAGGGTGACGTCCGCTTTGTTTCAACACCAGTTTGAGGGCTCACACTAACTCACTGCCCAATTTGGAAGTCAATGGCACGACCCAAGTAAATTTGGGAAAGACGTCGATGACACAAACAAATATTTTTAACCACGATTGTAGATGGCCAAATGAGAGACATCAGCTAAATCGGCTTGCCATTGATGATCGATGCCCTCCACTCGGGTGCGACTTCTGGAAAATTTTCGTCGAATGGGTTTGTGTAAGGTGTACGTGGCTTGTTCTTGTAACCAGCGTTGCACATGAGGTAAATGGATACTTTTCAGTTGAGTTTTGGCAGCACGATACAATTTCTGAACTCCTCCGTAACCTGCAGGATGGGATGGATCGTAGTAAATGCTGGCTAACACCTTCTCCATTTTTTTTTAGTAAGTGATCCACTCTTCGCTGATGGTACTCTGAAGTGGTTTAGAAACGGCTTTACGTGTCTGATGTCCCACAGGAATAGAAGTCGAAGGTAGTTTTGGTGGAAGTGGCGGTGGTGGTGGTAATGGAATGGCTTTGGTCTTCTTTTCTTTTTTCACTTCTGCTTTCCCTTCTTTCTTTTTCACTTCTGTCGAAGGTGGAGTGGACATCATCTTTTAATCCCAAGGTTTAAGTTCTTCTCGTTGCGGTGTAGGGGAAGGGGTCAACAAGGACGCTGCAATCTTACTAGGGATGGGAGCTGCTGTCGGTGTTTGAAAGACTTCTCTTGCCTCTTCTTCCTTAGGCAACCGTGGGGTTGCATCTATCTTGACCACTGGAGATGGTAGTTGTGGTGTTGGTGAACGTTTCATCAAGGCCTTAAAATCTTTCAGAGTGGGTAGAGCTGTTTCGTCTAAAGCTTTCTGGTGAACGAGTTGCAGTCGTTGCAACAACTGACCGTACCGGTGAGATTTTTTTCCGTTTCTGACAAATCGGCGCGATTCAGAAATAATTGCAATTCGTGTTGCAACTGGGACATCTCGGTCAAATGAGGATTGGGAAGTAAATGCGGGGTTCATTGTTCTTGCCAACAATGGTATTCCATCCATCGTTTGCAAGGCACTAAAGCCAGTTTTCGTCCTTGCATTGGATTTCAAGGATCGCATCTGAGATCTTTTGACTCCAAAGGTCCCTTTTATCTTCTTGGACCATTTTATCTTCATCCTCCCAGGATTTTTCCCATCGTTCCTAATAGTCCTTTCAGCAAGGGTCCTCTTATTGTTCCCATTATTCCTTTCAGTAACATGGGCAAAAAGGGCAAAATTCCTCCGCGTTGCACCAACATCTTTTTCTTTTGACCAATGGGTATTTTTTTTTGGACCATTTGGCGAAGAACGCGTCGATGTTTGGCTAAGCATTCTTTCTGGTGTTTAGACAAAGGTGTTGTGGCTTTCAAGACATTCATACAACATTCGCACACGGTATCGATGACGTCTTTGGAGGCAGTTTGAATGAGTTTTTTTCGCATGGGTGAAGGATCTTTGGACAGGACGGACAACATGTCCCAATGTTTGGCTAAACGAGATGGCAGTCCTTTCCTTTTCTTTCCTTTGGGGGTAGAAGAGGAATGTCTTTTTTGGGGTGACATCTTTCTCGGTTGGTTCGTTGGTTCCGTGGCACACAGCAAAAAATACACTAACGTCGATGACTTGTCACACGATCTTTTATCCTTTTTTGGGGACTATCGCTTCGTCATAAAGGTGACGATGTGTTTTCCAAAATCACCAAAGAATCCTCCTCTTTGGTGACTCCTCTTTTTCTTTGGACGAGTGTGTCTTTTCTGGGGGTGACGTCTATATTTGGCTTAGCGTTTTTTCGGATGACTAAACTGTCCTTTTCTTTTTTCTTTCTGGACAGGAGAACGACGATGAGGAGACATCTTTTGGTGCACAACATACACTAAAGTCAATGGCTTTACATGCGTCCTTTTATCTTATTTTAGCTAGTGGTCATAGATTTTAATAGGTTTAAAAGTTCTGATCATGTGTGGTAATTAAAGACTAGGCAACCATCCTCCTCTTTGGTGACTTTTTCTTTTCTTTCAACGAGTGTGTCTTTTCTGGGGGTAACGTCGATATTTGACTAAGTGTTTTTTGCATGATGAAACTGTCCTTTTCTTTTTCCTTTTCCTTTTTGGACAGAAGAACGACGATGGTGACGGTGTGCACTTCTTGGTGGGGCCATCTTTAGGCGTTCAGGAGCACAACAACACTAAACCTATCGTTTGCCTCAGGTCTTTTTATACTGGAACGCGTCGCCACTGATTGTCTTTACGTCGTATCAACTTGATGACAGGCATGACGCGTCTTGGAGGAGTTTGCAACGGACTAAATCGGGACAGTTCTTGCTTGGACAAATCCAGTAAACTCTGTAACACACCCGTTCTCTCTTGGACTTTGATTTTGGGGGCAGGTACTTTGTGAGCAGCGGCCACTGCCGGTAAAGAGGAAGAGGGTCTCACCGCTGGAGGAGAAGTTTTTGGAGACACTCTCTTGCGGATAGAAGCTGTTTTCTGTGGACTTTTCTTTTTCTTTTTCTGAGGCTGTGACCTGGTCTTGACACCGTTGCTCTTTTTCTCTTTCTTCTGGGTACGTTTGGGCGTGGCTTTTTTCTTGGGCAGAACTTTAGGAACATTGGGATCCCATTTTAAGAGGGAACGAATGATGACACCTCCTAGAGAACCGCTACCTCCAGGTTTCAAAATGATTTGCTTTTTGGTTTGAGTGTCAATGCGAGGATCGGCTAGCTGCGTCAAAGCGACTTTGTTTCTCTCAACAAAAAAAAAACGTTTGGTTTGATGTGAAATCTGAATGATGCCTTGCAGTAATTGACGTGCTGTCACCGTAAACCATCGTAAGACTTCTTTGAGACTAGCTTCTAAGACACGAGCACGCATGTGTGGATTTTTTCCGCGACTGATGCCGTACAAGGCACGAGTCAATTTGATGGGAAGATGAGACTGAAGGGACGTCATGTTGACGATGTGTGAGACAGAGCCAAAGTGACCGAGGTTTTTATAGACTTTTTTTGGTGATTGTGATTGTTGTTAAGTCGACGACGGGGACGTGTACACGACAGGCCCTCCGTCTTGGCACCAGTGGTGAAACAGATGGGTACGAAATCGCAAATAATCGGGAGTGGTGGGTTTTAAATCCACGAGTAAATAAGCATGTGTGGTTTGAGTGGCATCGTCGTACGCATGAGTCAGCCAAGGTGTTCCTAACTGTTTGGCTAAGACTTGCACATGCGATTTATTTCTAGGGCTTTTAAACAACACCACGTAATGAGGATTAAGACTAATGGTACGATGGGCTTTACTTTGTTGAAACAAATTTTGGGTGATGTAAATGACACTGGCATTACGATGATGCCCTTTGCGCGTAAACCAGAGTTTAATTTCTTCTTCGTTTTCTCCTAACATGTCGTCAAAAATAACCAAATGAGTTTCACTAGGGTCAGACACGATCCCGTCGTCTTCGCCAGGAATACCTTTCACAAAGATGATGGAATCGCCTTGACTTTCTCGCAGAAGGCTGTACGCCGATTGCCACTCTTTGTAACACCACACGATGCGTTGAGGTGGACGATCGATCAAATGATGTTTATGTTCGATCAAACGTTTGACAAATTCGGTTTTTCCTGAACCGCTAGTTCCGGCAATGAGCATGTTATAGCGATGGCGAAGATACAAGGCCTCCCAACTAGT
The DNA here is from genome assembly GCA_016617855.1 of Megalonaias nervosa. Classification (NCBI taxonomy): domain Eukaryota; kingdom Metazoa; phylum Mollusca; class Bivalvia; order Unionida; family Unionidae; genus Megalonaias; species Megalonaias nervosa. The sequence continues at coordinate 10,112 of JAECUM010039524.1, forward strand.
CCTATCTACGTGTTGGTCAATGACTTTGACAGTGGAAGACGATTGAGCAGAGACAGTAGAGGTAGCCATAGTTGTGTAAGAAATGTCACTTTTGACACGAAGACAGACAAGACAAGAGTTTTTATACTTTTTTCAGGACGCGTTTACTTTCATCTTTAATTGTGAACAACACGAAAGACATAAATACATAAAAGCCAAATGGTTAAGTACATGAATATGAGACACATCAAAACGATCATAGTGGAATATAAACAAGTCTCTGTGCAACATTTGTGGTGATCAAGAGGTCTAATTGTAGGAACAGTGTGTAATGTTTTTAGAGTCTCTACACTCTTTGGCACAGTCACACAAGTGTCTTCCCGGAATGGTCTTTCGGGGATGTCGATAACGGTCCTGTCCTGTCCTAAAGGGAGTGGTTCTTCTTGGAGTGGTAGTCCGTTTTTATACCTCTTTTTGTCGGAGGCAGTAAGTGTAGTTTCTGCACAGAGATGGTCGTACCTCAGTGGCAAATCCAAATTGTTTAGTTAATAACTTGCACATCACGCACCGTTCAGAAGTGTCCTCTTGAACTAAGTTTACATTGTGCAAAAGATTTTGATAACCCTCTAACTCTTCTTCTCTTTCGTTTGTGTGGATAGTATATACGTGTATGTTTTATGCGTTCGCGTACGTTTGTGTGGATAGTATATATGTGTGTTTTATGCATTCGCGTCCGTTTGTGTGGATCGTATATATGTGTATGTTATATGCATTCTCATTCGTTTGTGTGGATAGTATATATGTGTATGTTTTATGCATTCTCGTACGTTTGTGTGGATAGTATATATGTGTATGTTTTATGCATTCTCTTCCCGTTTATGTGGATAGTATATGTGTATGTTTTGTGCATTCTCGTACGTTTGTGTGGATACTATATATGTGTGTGTTTTATGCATTCTCATTCGTTTGTGTAGATAGTATATGTGTATGTTTTATGAGTTCTCGTCCGTTTGTGTGGATAGTATATATGTGTATGTTTTATGCATTCTCTTCCCGTTTGTGTGGATAGTATAGTGTGTGTGTTTATGCGTTCTTGTCCGTTTGTGTGGATAGTATATATGTGTGTGTTTTATGCATTCTCTTCCCGTTTGTGTGGAAAGTAGGTATGATGTGTTTCTTGCATTCTCGTACGTTTGTGTGGATAGTATATATGTGTGTGTTTTATGCGTTCGCCAAACGTTTGTGTCGATAGTAGATAATGTGGTGTTTTATGCATTCGCGACAAAGACCCTTTTCAGGGCCACTCCACTGCCTCAAAAAGATTTATTCTTTCTTGCCTAAAAACTTTTTTTAGTTGTATAATTTATGTTTAACTCACAAAAACATTATTCTCTGTTGCAAGTGTCCAGTACCGTGACGTCACCCTACCTGTTCCATTCCTATTGTTCCCATACAAAATTCCCATTGATGCTATAGTGTCCCAGGGTGTGCCATTTGACGCTATAAATCTTGACGCTATAGTACAAAGTAGGGTCCCGTAATGCTAATTCCCATTGACGCTATAAATCTTGACGCTATAGTAGAAAAAGTAGGGTCCCGTAATGCTAATTCCCATTGACGCTATAGTATCGCTTATTTTAATTTTTTATTTACAATTTTTCAGTTTCCGCGAAGGTCGGTATGAGTTTAAATAATTTCAGTACTACTTTAAGTCTTGGTAACATTTTGAAGATTTATCTATGGATTATTTTCAGTCTCCGCTAAAGTCCGGTGCAATTTCAGAATTTAGTGCTACACTTTGTCTTTGCCATTTCTGACAACCAAAACATCTGGCTAGTTATTAGTTTCCATTCAAGTCCGCTAAATTTTTCGGAAATTTAGTGCAATATTTTAAGTCACGGCAATCTGAATACATTCTTCCGGAGTTTTTCTCAGTCTCCACTAGAGTTTGGGACATTTTGGTAATCTTAGTACTACTATTAGACTAAACAAATATAATTTAATCTTCTGGGTATGTCCAGTCTCCGTTAAATTCTTGGACAATTTTGTAATTTTAGCGTTACTTTTAGTCACAGTCATTCGAATATTAATGTTCCAGATTTTCTCAGTCTCCACTGTAGTCCGGGACAATGTCGTAATTTTAGTACTACTTTTAGTCTGAACCTATGGAATCTTAATGTTCCGGGATATGTTTAGTCTCCGTTGAATTCTAGGACAATTTCGTAATTTTAGCGTTACTTTTAGTCACATCCATTTTGGCGTTAGTCTTTGCCTCGGTTACTGCTATTTATAGCATCATTATAATTATGCAAATTTATGAAAACCGCCAACATAATTTCAGGTCTAGGTAATGCTTTATATATAAATCTCGGGCTTGTATTAGTATATGTCTGTCTCGGTCTCTATTGTGTTTGTCTCCACCTAGAGTGGTAGCCACGCGTATTCAGGTCAGCCACTTGCTACATTGTTACAAGTGTCCAGTACCGTGACATCATGCCACCTGTTCCATTCCTATTGTCCCTATACAAAATTCCCATTGTCTCTAGGGTTGCCCATGGTGTACTAGTCGCTATACAAAATTCCCATTGTCGCTAGGGTTGCCCAGGCTGATAATTTGTCGCTATAAATCTTGTCGCCAGGGTACAAAACAGGCTCCCGTAATGCTAATTCCCATTGTCGCCCCACTATACTACTGACGCATTTTTAAGTTCCATGTAATTTTCTATTTTGTTGTCTGTTTATGCAAATGTGTTTGATATGCTTATGATTCCTGCTATGTCTCGATTATTCAAGTTCATAGAAATCTGTGGGTGCTAGAGTTGCATGCAATTTATTTCTTTAATTTTACAGTTGATTGATAGAATTGACGGATTGCATGTAATCAAATATTCAATGTGTAGAATTCCACAGGGATTTATGATGTAACCCAAAGAATGTTCAAATATGCAGTATTTCATGGGGATTTATGAATTAACCCTAACATGCAGATGGGTCATATTTCTTATGATATATGAATCAATTTCCTGTGTAGGATGATATTGTTATTGTGAGTTAATGACAATTGTATATTTATATATGATTTCGCAATGCTTAAATGATCTTGCAGGTTATTGGTTACTGTAGCTAGATTTAGTGAATATTATGCCATAAGTGACTGAACATTTATCTTACTGAACAGAATTGACTAGTCAAATGTAAATAAGACGTGTAGTAATGTATGTTGGTATATACGGCCACATTTGTCTGTAGAGAACACGTAGTAATTTCTAATCAATTGCTGTGCGGTGAGGGCAATGAACTTCGAACTAAGGTCATTTGTATTAACTATAATGGTGTACCTTACCGAAATAGAGAAATCTGTAAGGACAGTTATTTGTTAAGATCACATTATGTCAGAATTTATGCAGTGTGAATCACTAATCTGAATACGAACAAAGAGAGTTTATATATATACAGATAAGTGGTGAAACTTGTCTAGCTTGAGGCATACTCTGTATTTAAGGAAACAGTTTATACTCTACCGAGAAAGGAAGGAAGGGAGAAGGAAGGAAAAAGAGAGGAAGGAAGGAAGGAAGGAAGAAAAGAAAAAGGAAAACCCGATGAGTCAGAGGGAAATCCGCATCTAAGAGAGGTCGGAATAATCAGGGGTCAGAAAGGGGACCAAAGTGCACGCATTAGACGTGGAAAACAAGACAAGAGGAGAGAGACGTCAGGTGATGCTGTCAAGCGTGGAATTGTACTCTCTAAATTCATCACTCGTAACATGATGTAAATTGAACACTGCGACTAAATTCTATCAATGTAAATCTGTTGGATTGAAAAGTGAAATTTTGGCTAGGTATTAACTGATTACATTTATTTTAGTAAATCTGTTGGATTGAAAAGTGAAATTTTGGTTATGTATTAATTGATTGAATTTATTTTTATTTATTGGTAAAGGGGGCTCGTAGTTGTTTATTTCTTTAAATAGCCTTGCTCAGCTATCTGTTAACGTTCCGTCTATCCGTCCACACTGGGCAATAACACCTTGGGAGGTCATTCCCTAGTTAACGAACGCCAAATCAATTAAGGAGGCTTTAATGTTTTAAAGCCTCCCGTTATAATATGGTTGTCGGATTTCATGGCGATATTTGACGAGTAGAAATGTACCAGAATTCCTCTGATCGGTTTGAAAATTTTACATTTACCTTTAAATATAAAAATAGTTGTCTGAAGACCTATTGTTGATGAGATATTTTGATGAAAAAATGAATTTGGCCACAAAAAAAAAAAACAAAAAAAATAAAACAGATCTGAAACATATTAAACTAATCTGAGGTAATTTTAACAGACCACCAAAACAATAGTGGAGATACCTCAAGCAGAAGAATATAACAAATATACCAGGAGTATTTGAAAAGTTCTGGATATTTTGTTATTACTCATTGTTTCTTGTAACCTATCAATACAATTAACACCGATTGATAGACAAAATAACGTTCTATAAAACAGCACAGCACGCCGGACACCTGGAGATATATGCGTGTTACGTAACTTAGGTAATGACAGTGACTTAAAAATGTTGGAGAGGGATAACAAGTCTCCTACTGTGTAAAGATCATATTGCCTTTTGAGTACTCTCCAAGTAATATCAAGGCCGATTTAGAAAGGGTTTATGGATGTAAATTCTCTGTCATATCCTACAATTTTGAGCCGGTTTCATCATTCAAAGATGGTCACGAATCTGTAGAAGATGACCCGATTTCTGAAAGATCGTTGTCCATGATTTGTGAGTGAGTGAGAAAAAGCTGCTCTGAAGTGAGCAACTGATAAAGAAGCTCGGTCCACAGTGAACAAATTTCTATCATCACTGGCATTAATTCTTTAGCTGTTTTGAATATATTTAAGAATCGTTTGAAGTTCAGAATGGTTTGCACAAGTTTAGGCCCGCATTTGTTGACGGCTGATCAAACACAAATTATGGATATCTTGTTGGCTCTAGTTGTGAGATTAGCAACTTTGTAGATAAATTAAATCACATTGCCAAAGACCCCATTAGAAATCAACTTGAAATCGAAACTGAAGAAAAGTATTAAATTTTATTGATCATAATACTAAGTAATAATTTGTTTATTGAATCTGAAGAGGGTGTTTAATTGTTATATCGGAGTGCCATGTGTTGGTGGTAATGTGATGTTCTTATTTGTTACCTTTAGTAAACGAATTCGTCAATCGAAACAAGTATATAGACACATCTAGTTTTATCTAGTGAAGAATCAGTATATAACGTTTAATATAAGAATTAATCGAAACGGTCTTTTTGTTTTAGCAACAAGGTAGGATAATAATAGAAAGCAATATCAAAATATGTCTATTTGGCGTACAACCAAATGCCATCAGCGATTCTGATTGGAGGAATAGCATTTGGAGGAAGCAACTATCTGTTAAATGTTCAAATTATGAGACCCAGATGGAATTTATAAAGAAAGAAAAGAGACATAAAAAATTTAAAAGAATTACTGAATAAAACTGCAGGGTTCAGTAAAAACAGATCAAGAACATATATTATTTGACTCAAAGAGAACAAGGTTTGGCGACTCAGGACTTTCAAGACCTGGATGTTGTTTCTTTTTAGCACGTGTATATGTATTTATTTTGATATTGCTTTAGAAAAATTATGTAATATTGTCATATTAGTGATGATGGAGCTTATAGATAAAACTTGATGATTATAGTTTGCACGGTTTTATGCGTGAACAGCTCAGACATTTGATATATGTGCATTAGTAATATCCGTTTGCTAGTAAAACATGTTTTTATCGCAGTTATCAACCATAAAGGCATATTGTTTCTATTTAATAATTGATGACAAAGAGAGCGTTTGAGTATCATGGCGGCGGTTAAAGGTCAGGATGGATCCTGCTGAGTTTCACTTACAACCTTTCTTAATCGGTGTCGAAAATGCCATTGCATATATTATCATTTACCTCGTCCTTTTTTTCTCTCAATATAAACTAACTTTAGCGAATTTACCTAGATCTTTTGCTTTGCAAATGTAGCACAATAAATGCCAAATAGGATGTCGATCATATTAATTTGCAATGATTTTTAAAATGATCAATGGTATCATTCTGACTGGCACCATTCATGTCAGCACTGCACTCTTAACGTCATTTGCGGAATTAAAATCTCTGTTATTTAACGACAAATTTAAATTCTAGCCAGTTCTTAAAATTCTCAGTGGTTATCAAATATTGCCGTCTTTTCCTAAATGTGTTAATCATGTTAGAGATGGGGTCAGATATTTTACTTTTAATTCAATGATTTTTCTTTTTCATTCTTTTCTTTCTTTTACCCATTATATCTTACGTAAAGTCTGCAATGAAGCAGTCTCGAATATCATTAAAGTTAAGGTACTTCACGCATCCATTTTAAGTCAACAGACCAAATTTATATCTAGAAACCCAGGCAACATCAAGTCAGCCTTTTCAACCAGTCTGTGTTGCTGGATTCTAAATTTAATTTTAAGTTCACACTTGGTTTCATTCGGTTAATTTAAATCGCGTTTAGATTACATTAAAATAATTGACATCTATACTTAAACAAGAATCTTAAATCCACCTATCTAACTGGCCAAAATTTAAGTCTCACTTCCATTAATTAATCAAATGTATTAAGCCTGGACTAAAAGTGAAGACTCGTGTTGGTGAAATTGGGGACTAATTAGATTTAATTTAAGTCGGAATTAAGATCAGCCAATTAAATGTTAAATATCTAAGCCTATATTGTTGAAAGAAAAGTTATATTATCAAATGACCTGTTCCAAATATATCCGGGCTTAAATGTTGCTAAAATCTTTGATAGAATGAATTCATCCTTCAAAGATGTGTTAAATTATATTGAGGACTTGCATAAATATTTTTGTTTTAAATAAATATATTTTTTCTTCTTTTTTCGTTATAATCACTTATTAGTCCATACAGACACTCTTGGTGGATAGGAAGAAGTAAATAAGAGATAAATAGAAGAGAAAAGAAGGAAGAATGGTATAAAATTCCCAAATTAAAACGGCAAACAACGCTTGTTTCATCTGTCGAAGTTAAAGGCATCTTGACGATAATTCGCAATGGTGACAACACAAAGATAAGTGTTAATGGTCTATGCCAAAATTTCACTCACATGTTTCAAAAACTCCAAAAACTTACGCCAGTTGTTTTTATGATCTGCAAGAAGTCTTAAAGTTATTACAGTTTCAGCAATATAAGTCCTAATGTTAAGTTCAGACTTAAATTGCAGTTTTAAGTCAGACTTAAAAATTAGAGTTAATCAAATCGCCGTATTCTGGACTCAAGATGAAGTTAAAACTTAAAACCCCAATGCCGCCGTTACGTGCAAAAAGTCTTGTATGCCAGATCATCTGATTAATGCTGAATATTGGTAGCTATTGGTCCTAAACATCGTTGGGTTCCTTTAAAAACTAGATAATATCGACGTTTCATCACATTATTAGCCATGTAAAACTTCTCCCTTAAACTGAGAAACCCCGCCATTTTTCAGACGTGTATGAATTAATTCGTTGTTGAACGGCAACATTCGTGGGTCACCTGATTTCGGTTGAAAGCTGAAATACAGAATTTGATGACGTCACTACTGTAAACATAAGAAACCAACACTAAGCTAGATAGAGTAAGTGATCCTTATGAGATACGAAGTCCTCATTTTGCGTTTGATAGGATGCAGTAATCAGCATAGCATTTAGTTTTATCTAATGCACGCTTTTTTTTTCTCATAGCAACTTAAAAAAGCGAGCCTGCATCTGTTCATTCCCTCTCGAGTCAATTTGTCCGCCACGTGCGAATGTTGTTGTTATTAGATTAGTCACTGGCGGAATTTGTCGAATGTATCTATGTCAGTACTTTTTGGAGCACTCCCGAAAAATAACGGAATTACGAGCGACTTCGGTGATTTAATTAAAGGGGTGGATCCTCTTAAGTCTAAGCTGAATATTTGAACGTCATTTAAATCTAACATCTTGATTATTTCAAAGAACTGTTTCTGTCAGATAGCTTTTTAACAAATCATTTCCTTTCTTCCAAACTTTAGTTAGAAAAATGGTTAAATATACGAAAACCGGCGGCATTGGGTTTTAAGTTAAGCTGGTAAAATGCAGGCTAGATTGTTTGATTCAAGTCCAAGACATGGTCCCGTTAGGTTCCGTCTATGAAATCAAGTCCTGAACTAGGACCTACACATAGAAAACGGGAACAATTGGAGAAAATGCGAGACTGTATAAAACATCACCTGATTAGTAAATTGTGATATATTCATAGATACGGTAAAAACGTTTGGAAATAAATATACCATATGCAAATATCGTCGCTTCAAATTAATACTAAAATCTTACTTTGATTATTTATAGTTTTCTTACTTTTTTCCACACGCTGAGGGTTTTGTGTAAGAAATAATAAGTACAAAGAAAGAATAAAGGAAGAGCTATTAATTAAATAAATCATTCCGCAGTTCCACCATATGAAACATGTTTTAAACGGCAGATAAAGAGTTTTGATGGATCAAACTCCAGTAAATACAAAAGGAAATTGATAAATATGAAAAGGAGTTTAAAAAGGTAATAATAATAAACTAATAAAACTATTCAGTGTGAAAATGGTCCTTGCTAAAATAGCAGATGTTTACACAATATTATTGTACTGTTTGCTGAAGTGGACAAGCAAAAATGTATTATGTCTGAGTGCCGGATGGTGGTGGTGATGATGTTTTTTGTATTGCTACCATTGAAAAACATATGTGTCAGTCAATGTTGGCATAAAGATTCGGATACATTTTTTTTTATCTCGACAATGGTTAATATGTAATTATCGATGCATGAATTAATTGAGACGGTCGGTATTTGTTTGCACCTAGTAAGATAAAAACCTGGAAGCAATATCAAAAGTTGTTTCTGTTGCAATCAACAAAACTGATGAACCTGTAACAGGATGAAACCGATATAAGGAAATAATATCGTTCGTAACTGGAATTAATCAGAATATATAACTTAAACGAGTAATCAAACAAGAATCAGCACATGGCAAGGCAATATCCAAACAACCTCTATTCGGCAGTAAAATTTATACCTTTCGGTCAGTTGTGAAATCCAAGGATATCAGAATGTTAATGACATCTTTCTTCCACGTACTTGTCTATTCGTCCAAATCGGTGAACAGTTGTTGCATTCTCTCCAATTTGTCACAAACGACTTGTGTCGAGCTGTTTTGCAAATTGAATTATTCTTGATTACGGATAGCATAAGTTAAAAATTAGTAGACAAAATTAGAACAAAACAGACAGGGTTGCGGACTGTTATATTCCCTAGTGTTATATTGTTACAGGTTGCTGTGTGTTTGACTGGACAGAGCCCGCTGTACGATATTTTGTTGTGATAATACAGTCAGATATAATTCTATTTGTACTCTGGTTATGGTGAAATCCAAGACTAGAAAGCTTAAGGTAATCGGTTTTCTTACTACATAAAAAGATGAAACTAACTCAGTATTTTAGCAGAAGGGAGGGAGAATTCTACAACCTTTTTAGAGGGGTTATTTTTGAAAAATAAAGTTTCCTACGGAGATGAAAATACGAACGTCAAACCGAAGTCTCTAACCGACCCGAAACTTTTCTATTTGGTTAGCTTATTTTTATTACGTTATTTTTGGACATTTATGTTTGGGGGTTTTTTTGTTTTTTTTTATGGCGTGTTTGTTTATATACCCGCTCACTCACTCTTTGTCGTAGCCCTCCCTGCTGCTGTGTTTCTCAGTCAAAAATTTTATCGAGATCTACACGATATCGTGACCGAGGATCATGTAAATTTATCGTGATAAATCCGTGTGCGGTAGCTTGTGCTTTTGAAAAGAAGTTGTTGAACTTAATCATATCCATATCCACTGAACAACAAGTCTGATGAATGATTCGCAGAGTATGTGTATCGACTCCATTAAACACAACTAAAATACTGCAGTTATCTCTGATCACCTTAGGTATTTGTGTATATCGCTGAGTGACATATATTACATCGGTGTTTTTGTGTCTACCTCGGGAAAATATCCGAGCCGGATTTGATTGTTTGTCCAGCATCACACCATCATATACTGCGAGATTATTAATACGCCCGTCGAGATCATCCACAGATGGAGCTTCATCAATATCAGTGATAAAATCAACAATATCGTTATCATCTTCATCTTCATCCAACGACTTCGCTTCTTCGTTAAAATCTTTAAGCATATCGTAGCACCGCTGATCATCTACGGATGGTGCCACTAAATACAACTTATCCCACTTTAACCATCTCATTATCATATTAAGCAACAATTGCGTCTTACCAGAACCAAATGGACCTATTATAATTGCTCTGATAGAATTTGGTAACGCTGCATGATGCTTGAATGGCTCTTGCTTTCATGTAGCTGAGAACTCAATGACATCCATGTTGTACAAATACAATAAATAATATGAATTTATGTTGTGTTCGATGCAGAGCGTCCACCCCCACAAGTGGATTAACAACAATAATAAAAATAAATAAAAAGCGTGCGCTTACAGGTAAGTGTATAAAATGTGGTACAAGCAAATACAGGTTTATTTCGTCTTGTACGAAGATAGGTGGTGATATCGGTGCTTCACTGGGAAAATTACCAGGAACTCCATGGGCTAAGTACCCAGGATAAAAACATCTTTCTGGATATAATTATTGTGGTCCTGGAACCCGACTTGATATCCGACTTGAGGAACGAGACCAAGACCTGGAGAGTATCCAATAAATGCAATTGATCAAGCATGCCACATTCATGATGCCGCGTATAAAAATCCAAAATAACAACAACGACATATTGCAGATGTGAAGTTGATTCATTCATTAAATTCCATAAAAAAAATAAATCTCTCAGAGAAAACTCGCTAGCTTGCTAGTAAAATCTGCGATGAAAGGTAACTAGTGCTAGGAGCTGGTAATTAATCATACATAACTATTATAATGCAATCGATTTATTATAGCCCAAGAGGATATTGGAGAGGTAGAGCAGCGATTAATAAAATTGCTGATGAAGTAGGTTTCGCACGTTCTGTTGCTGCGAATTGGTTAGCACGACAGGCAATATGACAAATATATCTACCACCACCTAAAAAATTTCAGTACGCACATTTTGATTTCAGAGCTCCCAATGAAGTTCATCAAGCAGACATTTTGTTTTTTACCTCATGATACTATTAAAATTGGTAGACGTCAATCACGCACATACAAATACGCGATAACTGTCGTTTATGTTGCAAGTAGATATAAAGAAGCAGAATCATTATCAACAAAAACAGCAACTGAAGTTGCATCTGCTTTTGAACGATTTTATCAACGAGGACCTTTGCGATGGCCACAGTTACTACAGGTTGATCCTGGTAAAGAATTTCTTGGTGCAATATCATCTCTGATGGATAAACATAACGTCAAAATCAGACGAAGATATATCGCAATTCATCGCGATCAGGCAATCGTTGAGTGATTTAATCGAACACTTGCTGAGCGGTTATTTAGATATCAGTATGCGCAGGAAATATCCTTGAATAAAATTATGAAAGACAAAAGATCTCGTGAATGGGTTGCAAGACTACCAAGTGTGATAGCTGCATTAAATAATGAAATTACTCGTGCAACTTCTATGAAACGCATCAGCGCGATCACAAAAAAAAAACAAAAAAAAAAACCAACAAAAAAACCCCCATATATCAATACAACGACGTGAATCTTCCTCAAAACAACCAGTACTAGGTAATGTGATTGTCAGATATCTATATGAACCTGGCAAACTTGAAGAGGGTAAAAAATGAGCAACTGATCCTATTTGGAGTGTGACCACACCTAAAATTTCCAGCGTAGTATGATCCACGGGTAGACCTGCAATCTACAGACTAGGTTCAAGTGCTCCTCAGCGTGGATTTGTACGTGAACAATTACAAGTAATTCCTGAAGATACACAATTACCTCCGCCTTTACTTCTGTAAAAGCAGAACACTAGCACCCCTACGTCGATTACACTCAAGACAGGTCAATGTCACATTTTCGCGTGTGTGACCGAGATTACTATTAATTCTATCTATGGTGAATTGTCTTGGATTATTATTCGAATACTGCCACAACATTACTGTATTACAGCTCGCACAATGATTATTCTGTCGCTGTTTCAGTGTGAAGATAAATTCAATATCAATATCAAATTCACGTTTTTCTTTTGGTCTAATCGTTGATAACCAGTTAATTTTTTCTTGACAACTTCGTTATTAACTATACCATCGCAATTGCTATCAGTGGTTTCTTGAGTCATTGCGTAATCCATGATAACCCTTCGTAGCTGAGACATTCTTCTAACTCTCAAAACTGCTAGAGAAACCAAATTCGACTATTCGACCATCGACAATCCAGGTATTTGTATCAGAAATAGTTAATCCCTGTTACGAATGAATCGTTATAGCATATCCTAGAGTCCACGGAGTTTTGTCCATCGTTAATACATTCTCAACAGCACTCACAGGAACAACAACAATATCATTAAGAACGAGTTTTTGTTTCTCATTAATTCCAGCAATCTCAACTTCAATATTTTGTTTGCGTGTGTCTGCTGGTCGATAACACAATGGCACAGGTAGATCTGAAAACTTTTCCTTATGTAACAGAAATAATTCTTGCTGAAGTGTATCACGAATTATCTTCCTACTTGCAACTATCAAATCAGCAGGCTTCCATAAATTCTAAAAATCATTCATCGTAGTCTCTGGAATTACTTCACGCATTATTTCACATTAAATCTTATCTGGCTGCAGTCTGATCAATCCTTTAAATTCTTTCAGTGGTTCATCAATAGCTCTATGATCATCAGTTATCTCCTCATAATAATCTACGAACTTTTTCAGCCATTCCTGTGGTGATGATCCAACAAAGGGTGGTGGTTGACCATGATCACCACACATGATAACAGCAGTATTTCTCGTTAACAACCAATCAAGAAATATTTGTAATACTTTTAACAATACCGCACATATTTCATCCCAGATAATAATCTTAGGAATATATTTCTCACCCATTCGTTGTGAAGTCCATTCATCTCCTTTCCATCGAAAAAAAACTATGATAGGTACACGAATTAACACCTCGTTTGCTCATTTCTCTGGCGAGTCTATGTGTGGTGTCAAAACAACCATATCAAAATTCCGAAATAATTCAATCGCACGTGTTGTTTTACCAGAACCTCCTGGTCCATTGAGATAAACAGTCTTATGTCTGGCCACAGGATCATATACCGATGGCCGATGAAAGTTCTGACATCTGTTTATTTTTATAATATATTTCCTTAGATTTAACGTCGACAGATTTAGAATAACTTAGAATCATTTCTCGTTTTATTCTCCATTCGCCCCATGATACGTCATCGCCGATATGTAATTGTTTTAGCAATTCTTCGTATTTTTTTATTGATATAAAATGAATCTGTTGCGACTCTGACCGCGGTATCAGAAAATCTATTTATCATCGATAATAAATTTATCGAAACATACGCAAGCATCGAAGATCTTAAATGAGTGAACTGTGATGATTCACCTTCAGTGTAGCTCACGATTGTACGTAAATTAGTTCCATCAGATAAATAAGCATTTTCTCGCCTTATAAAAATGTTTCTTTCGGTTGAATCGGCAATTATAAAATCGAGTTCAGCATCATGATATTAGTCTATAACAATGTCATTTATGATTATATTATCCTCCTTGTGTAAATTTACCAATTATTTTCCTCCCAAGATCCTTTGCGAATTTATTCTCAAATTTAGTTATATCAGGATTTTCATCATCAGAATATTTCTTTTGTTGTGGTAACCAAACTTGTTTCTGCGGACGATATGATATAATTGCTTCACTTACAACCAACGATATCAAAATTTCCACATCAATCATATATCGCACTAAAATTATTGGAATCCAATTTTTTTTCTGAAAAATATCTTCCAAACCAAACATAAACAACCGGATGGAGATTCCGTGCGAACTCAAATGACTCAATGCATGCAAATCCGGTCAGGTCAATATCTGGCAAGGGTCCATTTATCGCAGCTCTGGTCATCTCGTGTGTTGGATGTCCAAATCGCTTGAAATACTCAGAACATTCTCCGTATCCAAGAAAACGTCCGGAATAACATGCAACCATATCAACCTATATAACATCTTTATAATTGTATTAGTATTCCATAATCCACCATGTCAGTATTCGATACAACTGGGTTGGATATCTTCATGAAATTCCAGTCGTGTTGATTTCCATGAATTTTTCTTCTGTGCAGCGTGGGCAGAAACTGACGGAATGGTAAAAAAATTACTGAGTAATCGTTCGACAGTGATATCATTACCGCCATCAGCGCCGATTTCATCGACGTTCGTGTATTTCAACGCAAGATTTTTCATTTCGTCGTGGAGAGATTCTGTATGATAAATATCTCCATTAGGCCGTACAAACTGATTATAGTTCACAGATTCTGAACTCTGAAACAACCACACGGATACAGGGTCATTCTTACTGATATTTCTGATAAAATCAAACATTTCGCCGCTATAGAATTTAACAGTTCGATTTTGTGGAAATATTGTTATATCCGAAGTCCACGCATGTGCATTATTATCAATAATCTCTATCGAAGCTCCATTTTTTTATATTTCGATTCGTATAAAATCTCTCCAGTTAATGTCTTCACTCTTATTGGAAATCTTAATTTTTTTTTCTAGTTCAGCAACATCTTTGATAGACGCTTCGGTATCTTTAACTGTTTCTGCCCACTCATTTATTTTTTTACGCCTTAGATCCGTTAAACCGTTTCTTCGTTTCGCATTTGTGAAATGTTCTGTAACTCTCTCAACAACACAATTCAGGCGAGAAATTTTCATCGGTAGAAGTTTATCGACGTTAGATTTATCATTCAGTGGATATATCGCATAAACAACTGCCGTTACAGAATACGCTCGTTCATAATAAGGTCTATCAATTCCAGTCAGTATTCCTGGTTTTAAAGTTTTATTTAACGTGACAATATTTCCAGTGTGGCCCAAGCGAACAGGATCACGTTTGTCACAGATAATCCATGTGTCGTCGTCTGTCGCTACGATAAATATATTTTCGTGCAATGTCGAGATAATAATTATCGCTGCTCGCTTGTCATTCATTGTAGCATCGACAACACCATCGGTGTCGCGTACAGTTCTAAATCTTGAGCACACATGAGCTACACCATCGTTGCGAAATTCTCTCTTGGCTTCACTGATACGATTGATTAGAGTCTTATTAGTTAAATCAACCTAAGCTCGCCTTGGTAATTGAAGGGTTATTCTGTCGAGATCGAATCTGGCTTTAGAGGGCTTAATCTCAGATAATCTCGTAAATTCCTCCATATCATAATTAATGCAAATATATATTTAAATTGAAGATTTTATATATATATATATATATATATATATATATATATATATATATATATATATATATATATATATATATATATATATATATATTGATTCAAGCAAAGAATAAGTGTATGTGGCTTATGGTTGGTTCTTCAGTTCCTTGTAACAGGGCTTGCGTAAATGAATTCTGTGGATATCACATGCAGCATGTTCGTCGAGGAAACCTAGGACCAAAACCGTGTTTGAAATGTTGTGTTGGGGTTAGAGGAGAAACGCAGTTGTGTGTGCAATGTGATGGTAAAAAATACAGAGAGCTGAAACAATATTATGATAAAAAAAATAACATCGATGGCGTCGGCAATGAATATCCCATAAAAAGCGCCGAAGACTGTCTCGCCAGATTTTCACTCCAACAATAAAATAATAATTTAGACAAATAATGTTATTATATAAATGGAACAAAATGAATTTATGAAGCATCCTACCATTAAGAATTATGAGGCATCTCGTGATGGTATCATCAGGATCTGTCGATTGAAAAACCAGTCGGTGTTGTTGATAATGCCGGTTGTCTTAGATTTACTGTTGGAAAAGAAAGATATTTATCTCATAAATTCATCTATAAATGTTTTCATGGGATAATCGAAGACGGACTTGTGATCGAGCACATCAATGGCAGGAAACTTGATAATTCTTTATGTAATTTACGAGCCATTTCACAGAGTCAGAATTGCAAATTTGGTTGTACTGGTAAACACAAAAAGAAACTACAAGGAGGGTTGTTAAATCCGTGAACGTGGAAACTGGCGAGGAAATAATATTTCAATCAATGAATGCAGATGTATAATATTTTGATATTTGCATTCCTTCGTTCAATATGTCGCAAATAATATAACCAAATCGGCTTATTCAAGGAAATATAAAAAATAATATTTCAGTATTTCCCGATTGTGTTAGATGATGAAAGGAGATAACTCCGTCAAGCAAAGCTCTCTCCGGTAGAGTGATTAAGCAGTTGCCCCGCTTGTTGCTGCGTAATATTATACGACTGCCGCGATTATTTATTTTCTCTGTTTCTCCATTGCGTGCTAATCCAGGTAAGTTATTTTTAGCTCTTACAGGTAAGACAGGTAAGATAGTTGTACAGGAGTATATAATATACCTACATGTACTTTAACTCCCGAATGACATCCTGCAGAAAGGTACGTGCAATTATTAAAAGCAGGTATTTTATACGGTGTATTTGGAAAATTGAAATAAATTCACACTGCAGTTAACGCACTTATACAACATTGTGATTTATTCAGTATACTGATCACTTGTAGGGACTGCCCGTTAGGTAACTTCAGTATAGGTCACGCACCGTCTGCGTCTGCAGTCCAGGTAAGTTACTTTTAGATCTTCCAGGTTAGATAGCTGTATGGATCTACATGTACTTTAACTCCCGGATGACATCCGGCAGAAATGTATGTGCGATTATTAAATGCAGATATTTTTTATTAATGGCAGATTTTACATAGTGTGTTTGGAAATTGAAATAAATCCACGCTGCAGTGTATAATAATTGTGATTTATTCAGTATACTGATCGCATGTAGGTTGCCTGTTTATCCAGCATAGGTAACTTCATAATAATTTCTGAAACATATATTTGTAAGGATGGGTCCGTGGTGCAGTATTTGAGTGGCGGATTCTCATACTCGAGGTCTAGAGTTCCAATCCGTGACTGACACATTGTCGACGGTGCCGATTATTTTTCGCAGTTTTTCATAATATAGTGTGGGCTCCAGCACCAAGGGATTTCATGTACACCTCCTCACCACGTCGAACACGTGGTGGGTGCTGTTTTTCACTCACCCCGAGGTTTGATTTGTGGGGTACTTGAAATTGAAGCTGGAGCCTCCAAAATAAACAGTAGCGTGATGTAGCTCTCAATCTCACTGAAGAGTGCCTCACACAAAGACATTCAGAATGAATGTCGCCAGAAAGAAAATCATGAAGGGTGCTGTCATACACAAAGCCATCAATGAAGGGAACAGCAAAACCTGGCAAATGAAGGGACCCCGTGGAATGATACCCGCTCATCATTACTACTGTTTATTTTTGTTTTATTCTGATAATAATATTTATTCTGATTTCTGATTTAGAAATATTATTATTCTGATTCTGATTCAGAAATAGTTTTATTCTGATTCTTATTCAGATTCAGATTTATTCAGAAATATTTTTATTTTTTTGTGATTCAGAAATATTTTTATTTGTATTCTGATTCAGATTCAGATTTATGATTCTGATTCAGAAATATTATTATTCTGATTCTGATCTGATACAGAAATATTTGTATTCTTATTTTTTTTAATTATTTTAAACAAATATTTATTATATAATAAATTCCGAAAATATTCATGCAATTATTTCTGAGATTAAAAAATTAAATGATGAGGATATAGAATTATCTGAACAAACCCTGAAAAGATTATAAATGATTTTGAAGCGCTACAGGAACGGAAATATGGTGGAAGATATACACTAGCAGCTGAATATAGATTCATTAAGTTACTTCAATAGGCCGTGAAACAATCTCTACTTTATGTCGATGATGAGGATATTCGAAAATTTGTTTCACTCGCAAACGCGATTGAGAAAATTAGATCAGAGTTATCACGCAATACGAAACAAAAGAGATTATGAGTTCACGTGTCCGACAGCTGAACAAATTTAAGTGTGATTGTAAAGTCACTGACGAAGTCAAGAAGGATTATGAAAGTGAATATTGTATTTATTTTTATTCTGATTCAGATTCAGACTATAATATTTATTCTAATTCAGATTATAATATTTATTTTTTTATGATTTATTTTCTTATTTATTTTTTTACTTTTTATCAATTTCAGAGATATATTTGTTATTTTGAATACCATTTATCCCCATCAAATTATGAAATCTGGACGATAATCACGATTTTAAGTACCATTTACCCCATCAAATTACGAAATCTGGACGATAATTGTAATTTTGAGTACCATTTTCCTCATCAAATTGTGGAATCTAGACGATAATCAGCAAAAAAAATATTTTCAGTATAATAATATTTATTGTTGTTGTTGGTCAGTAAAAAATAATATTTTGATTGTTTCAGCGTAATTTTATCACCAAAAATATAATTTTGAGTACCATTTACCCCATCGATGAGGTGAGTTTAGTCTGATTATGATTTTTAGTCGGGTATTTACCCCATCGATTTTTCAGTGTTTAGCTTGATTTTCAGTAAAAAAAAAAAACCCATAAAATTTCATTATAATATTTATTCTGATTCTGATTCAGATTCAGATTATAATATTTATTTTTATTCTGATTCTGATCCTGATTATAATATTTAATCTGATTCAGATTCAGATTTTTATTTTTTTATTCCAACAAAAAGTAGCTACGAACTCGAAGATCTACGATCTAACAAAAAAAAGCGGATTATGACATCGCAGATAAACCGGATTAACGGGCACTGACACAATTTAAACTCCAGGAGGTACTTCGGGGGTAAATGAATATAAGATTATATCTCTGTTGTGCTTGTCTGGAATTTTCAGTATTTACTTGATAACTTCCATCAATAGCATCACACACGAAATTAACTGCGATCGTTGATGTCATGTTGACAATACGACGACCACCGCTGTCTGGATCATTGTTATGTTTGAGAATATTCGCCGGAGGGGATATTTTTCTCCATGCGGCAACAACCCGTGGAAACCACTAATCAGTTATATCATCGATGTTTTTCTTCATATTGCCGACATCATATTCTGGTATTACAAATGATGGTAATTGTTCTTCTGTTATCGCGTAGTGTCTGAGAAACAATTGTTTAACCGTTAATTTTCCGGCTGGACAAAGAACGGCTAAATTAGCACCGGTGGCTATCACTGTTTCGACGACGAATCGACCAACATACCAAAGGTCAAATATGACTCGATTCAGATGTTGTATTGCTGCAATAATGTGTTGTTTCAGATTATCGTTTGGATACTCCTGCACGTAACTGGTCAACAACTGTCTCAGTTGGACGAGTACACGAATGTATTCAGGTTTATTGGAGTCTGAAAATGATTTAAGCAATGTTTCGTCGATGGTTGGAGGACCTCCGGTGATGCTGATGGTGAAGAAATAATAGTACGTTTTAATACCATCAGGATGATATTTAATCAACCTTCCGCTGGATTACTATCTGCGTCAACGGGTTTACGGTTTTCCAAATTCTGCCATATACCAGTTTTTCTGTATTCTGGAAGTGACATAAATATTTTCTTGTCTGTGGTGAAATCATCACGTTTAGATTCTGGTTGACCTTCATATGTCGGTGGAACTTCTGGCTATCCTAATACAGTTCTGATCGATGTTTGATATATATCTACAGCGTAGTCGGGTGTTGATATTTCTATCGCAGCTGATAATGTTGGCTCGTGAACCGTAATAGCGACTTTGATTCTTTTCCTGTGATAGATTTAATCCTACGCTGGAACTCATCATTGATCTGATCGATTTGATAACTGCCCGTAGGAATACCTACAACTTGCCAATCGGGGGTTCCATCGGGGTTATTTATATAAGAAAACACTAACGAATTATTTGCGTGCAACCCACCGAACGGTTTAATATTTGGCCAGCTTTAATATACTCTCAATTGTGCTAACGCTATTTCTTTGGCTGAAATTGCCGTTGGAAAGATAACGTCGCATTCAGGATTAGTTGAGCTCGTTGATATCATCGTAGATGATGGCGGAGTTGTATTAGCGACGATTTGTTGGAGGAGTTCTTATGGCGCAGTCATTTTATTATTTACTTCCTGATTTAAATTAAGGTGACTCTGTCTTTATTTCCGACAAGGGGGTATGGTTTCCACTTGCCAAACCGGAGGTGTCGCTGTAAACCTGAATCATTTCTGCGAATTCCTGAGCTGATATAATTCCATCATTGAGCCCTGATGATATCAGCGATGATAATTTGGCGTGTGTGTGTGCTGCCGCTGATAGCAATATTGTATATTCGTGTAATTTATCAGTCGCACACGTAGATATTTATTTTACGATTGTATTAAGAATACCAGCAACACCAGCTACAATTGTAATACCAACTCCTATTACTGGTGATATTACATACGACGCTGATGATGATCCGACTATAGTTGCTGTTGCAGCAAAGACCGCGGATGCAGAATAAACACTTGTATCAGTAACAACGATACGTCTACGATATTTTTTTACTGTATACTCGTCTATGATATTTTTCAGTTGGGTCTGTAACAAACACACTTGCTCGTATATGTATTTGTTACAAAATTTAGATATGAAGTTTGTGAAATCATATATTCTAAAGTACTAAGTAGAAAATTGAGGTGTTTCAGCGACAAATTCCAAATACCACCAGTAAGAAGCTGCGGTTAATTTTTTTACTATATAGTTCCAGTATAAACGTTTTTTCGACCGCTTGATTTAACACAATGGACACGATTCCAGAAAAATCATCGGTTGAATGACGCCATGGATAAGTGGTAAATATCCTAAATTTAGCAGCGCTGAACACGGACAGCCTATACACACCAGTGACTTCCGCGGTATGTTTTTTAGTGTGACCATGTTGATGATCCTGATGATACTGTATATACCACGTTGATGATCTGCTTGTCAGGAATTTTAATCAGATTAATTTTTTAACGATGTCAGGAATTCCACTGACAACATCTTCTAGTTTTTCTTTAATATCATCGATGTTCCTCTGCGCTATAGTGATTAGCTCTGAAAATGATTTAGGATCTCTGTTAACGCCTAATTGTCGATTAATCGTTTCAATGTCTGATATAGCTGTTTTAATATCGCCGAGTTTTGTGTTAATTTCAGAGTTTTACGTCAACAAACAATGGATTTCCAAAGAAATCATCTGCGATTTTACGGAGTTTTTGAAAATTTCTGCGAATATTTAAAAACATATTTATGTGAACGTCATATTCAGATCGCAGTGTGATTAATTTGGTATCGACTAGTATCTTTATCATCCACATATGTCTTTGTTGCGGCATCTTCATCACTTGTTGGTTCTCTTAAAACAACGATTTTATTTCCATTCATGTTGAGTTTATCTGTCATTTTATCACCGGTGGATCGTAAACGATCAGCAACACTTTTTATAATTTCATCTGTGATAGTTGCGATTGATGCATCTGAGTCTCTGATTCTACCGCCGTCAGTAAATACTGGAATATTATCCGTGGTAGCACCGAGAACTCTACGAATTATGTCGATCCACTTAATATTACTCGTCTTTAAAACGCCGTATTTATCCTGAAAAATAACAACTTCATCCCGGTCAGCTCCAGAGAGGTTCATAATATCAGCAAGATCATCTCTAGTAGCTTACTTCGATAAATCAATATCATCTTTTTTTTCTTGTCTTTGATAGAGGATCTTCCATAAATATCAACCATTATACGATTAGTGATTATTTAAAACAGAACTCGCGTACGTATGTACAGCTTTATGAGGTGCATCAGAAGATTTTGAAATAGCATCGAGTACAGCAAGTGATTCACGGCCGCATATTGGCGGATCAGTTATTGTCTGTGTTGGTAATGTTGAATACCAGATTGGAGTGTTTTGCACAGCGATTTTGTCGCTGTCGACATATTTTAAAAATTTCTTCGGTGGTGTCAGTCCATACGAATCAAAATAAATAATTCCACGTGGCTCAATCGGGTATGCAACCCAATGAGTACCTGGAACAGAACATCCATCGAGATTGATGATACCGGTCTCAACACGATTTAGTTGTTTTGGTAATTGATCACGCATAAAAACACCTCTGAAATTTTTTATGTTTAATAGCGCAGCAGCATCAACTAATCAAAATTAGACATGCGAAGTATCAACGATGTGTCCCGGGAATTCTTAGACCTTTTCCATACAATGAATGAGGAGTTCCTGGCAGTCTTAGACCTTTCTCTTTTTTGGAAGTTTTTCCTGTTGCTTTCTTTAATGCCATCCAAGCGGCAGTTCCAACAGCACCAAGTGCAGCTGCTTTTGCAACAGCTGGGGCTGCAGCGGCTATCAACGCTGGTATAGCTGCGAGAAGTGGAAATATAACACCCGTCTTGGCAATGTCGCTAATGGCACTCGCAGACAAATCAAGTCGTACGCCGGTCTTTGACCATTTGGCGTCATTTAAAGTGCATGAGTTGACGTTCAGTCAGTGATAGTTTATTTGGACCACCTGCGATCTGTGCTGATTTCAGTAATATTTTTATTCCCGAATTATTTTGATACTGATTGTAGCTTTTTAATCTCACCAGGAGTCAGAGCAATACTAACATGATCATATGACATTATAATATTATCATCGATTTAATTACTGACCACGAATGATCCAGTTACATGTTTTCTACTGGCGTATCAATGACTCTCATTCGTCCACCAACATCTTCAAGCAACATTATTTTATCTGAGAGTATAACAGTGATTGCTCTGTAATTAGTAATTGCTCCTCTTGTTACACGAGCTTGAAAGTGCATATCAACGACAGATTGCCAAACTAAATCCAAATGTTCCAGTGAGAAATAATAGATCGGATACAGCGTTGTAAAATCTAGTTGTGATATTTGTAGACCAGAATCAATATTTTGATCAAGTCCCATGAATGTCATCAAACGATGACATGCACGTGCAACATGATTACTTTCAAATTTTAATAATATATCACCTGATGGTTCTTGATGTCCATTTCTCAGTGAAACTTCAGTAACACCAAGTTTGTCAAATATCATTGTACTTCGTGTTTGTGAGTTTGCTCGTGCAGCATCTTGGAAAGTAACAAATATATGTCGCGGTGCAGAGACACCTTGCTGTGATGCTATTTGCCATGTAAATAAACCATTAATTGTACTTTGAACACTATCTGTGGGCATCGTCAACCATGATAATGTTGATTTACCACCTTGATTCCATAAAAGAAAGCAGACGTTGTTCTTCAGGGAGTGATGGTATCATTGTTGGCATCCACAATGAAAGTTTTGTTAGTAATATTTTACCAGCATCAGCAGCAGGTCGCCAGATTGCATCATCATCTGTAGCCTTTCTTACAAGTACAACTGTATGGTTGGCTCCGAAAATAACTTTCTGCCATTTCTGGAAAATCCAAAGATATGTGACAGTGGAATTGCACATGAAAATCTTCTATTTCCATCTTTCAGCATTGATCGACGCGCTGAGAATCCTAAGTTGAATTCTGGATTAGCACCATGAACCACCGGCCACACATCAACGTCAGCGGCGCCGGCGAAGTTTCTTGGTCGTCTTATGTTATACGGTATGTTGTCAGGGTGGTCAGAAGTATCCTTCACAAACATCATTGACGCACCAGCTGATCTTGAATAATCATCGCTGTATCTTGCAAGGCCAAGTATCATAGTGGCAACGTCGACGTCTTTCTGAATTGATTCAATATTTCTTCTGTCGATAATATACGTAGCACTGTCGAACAACGCCGTAATGCCATTATTAACAGAACCAACTATAACATCAGCTAAATATTCAGTATTATCTGTTTTTAAAATTTCACCTTCTACGTCAATAAATGCTTCAGCGGGTAAGAAATATCTGCTTGTATCCTGAACTTGCAGCTCAATTCGCCCACGCTGGTTTCGCTGTCGTGCGTCATAAGAATAATATTGATAATCACGTATCGATTCATCTTTCAGGATTGATGCGTCCATGTCGAATGCGGGATCAGATACACGCTTGAACATTTTTATTATATTTGTTATCGTCTAACACGAAGACCACTTCCTGCTATTAGACTAGCAGTTATATTTTTTTCTTTTTCTGATAGGGGTACACCAGCCATCGATGGCAACGCCATTGCTGCTAGTTTTTGATTCGCAGCTTGATTTTTTATTTTACTAACATTTGCAGGCATAACTTCTGTGCTGGGTAATTTTACTGTCTGAGGTTTTACTGGCTGAGGTTTTCGTCGTATTAATCGTGCTAGTCTGTCTTTGATTGCTGAGAATGTTTTACCGGCAACATCACCAACAGCACCAATACCTTTATCACGAACAACATCAATAGCTTTCATTCAATCGGTATTGCTTTTGGGGCCATCCTTCTGAATAGACCCTGAACAACATCACCAAGTCCATCTCCGTAGATCGCTTTATATGTAGGTAAACGCGAATTTATCACCCTGACCATGATCGGTCCACGGTGAGCATTATGTATGATCATCTTATTTTCTTGTCACTGATCTAATTGTATACCCTTAATTAGTCACTGCGGTAATCATCGGCGATTTCATCAATGAGGGACCGATAAACATTAATATCCATGATACCGCCTGTAAATAATCTCCGACAAATATCAGCTGCTTCATTAATGATTTCTAGGGAATTATTACCAGCTCATTTTCCACCAGTCAGAATCTCTAGTCTGTCCACGTCGGCAAGGACGTTATTGAGGCATGGAGTAATAAGACCACTTCCTCTGGTGCCTGTACCAATACCACTTCCAGTTGTGCCGGGGGCGTTTTGCCATTCTTCTTCTTCCTCGCTTGTTATTTGGACTGGTTGTTGTTGTCGTTGTCGTCGTTGTGGTTGTTGTTTTTGTTGCTGTTGTTGTTGTTGTTGTTGTTGTTGTTGTAACCATGAAAGATAGTTATCTATTCCATTAACAAATGCAATATATCTTACATCACTATTTCGAGCCTGATCAACTCCGTATAATATACAAAATATCCATTTGTACCAGACTTCACGACTTACGGCATCATTAGCGTACTCGGGTTTCAAAATTTTTCTTTTTTCATCAAAATTGCGCGCGGCAAACATAGGTAATTGATCTCTGTCAAGTTTCTTATGGAGGCAATACTATTTTCGGTAAATTTATCACCAAGGTCAGTTTTCTCTCTTGCTTGTTCCGGTTCTGATTCTGGTTCTGGTTCTGGTTCTGGTATACGATCCTTTATATCACCTATTTCAGCACGAGCTTGGTCAATACCTTCAAGCATTTCTCGCATTGGTTGAGCAGCAGCTATTTCACCTGAAATAGACAAAGCTACAATACGATTCATTATAATACTATAGATCTTATCATATTGTGATCTTGCTAATTTCATTTCCAATTAATATTCATTGTGACTGAATAAACAATCTTTTACGTACACTTAAAGTCTATGACTCTTTAGTCACACACATTTTATTTCGTCTTTGTCAGGTATAAATGAATAATGTTTTGACCTTAATAAAATGAACTCTCTAATTGGAACACTCATTTATCTCATCCTTTAAAAGTTTGGAACATGTTTATTCATTTGCGGAATGCCAGATGTGTCGTCCTTTTGAGCGTCAAAAGCGTCAGAACACATGTATCCTCTCCTCAGTTCTACAGTACCAAATTTACTGCTCCAGTGGCCCAAGTGGTTGAAGCGTCAGCCTCTGATGCGGGAGGTCGCAGCTTCGAATACCAGCCAAGTCACGCCAAAGACTTATAAAAATGGTACTAACAGCATATAACATCGACTCAGTAACATATTTTTGGTCATGTGTGCTTATGTGTATATA